>JAGFZM010000922.1:0-27893 GCA_017657215.1 Limnothrissa miodon
CCCTCCCAGACTGCCCTCATGTGTCATCAACTTCAGCTTTCTCTGACACTTGCTCAATATATGGCCTTGTAAAACGAATGCTAAATGGAGTGTGCATCACCCACTCATTTGCTTCCTCTGCCCACCTTTACTGTCATCATCAGCATGTCTGCTGAGAGTCATGTCCATCTTCAGGGGAGACCCATGCAGAACCGACTCGCTCTTCTACAGGCCCTGCAACTGACCCCTTCCCATGATGCCACTGTCAAACGTGGACCCTGAAATGTATTCCCCATGGCTGATCTCACGTTTTGATTTTGACATTATGTCTGGCAGCTGACACTGTCCAGCCAGAACTCTTGACAACCACCTACGGCTTGACTACTGTACCACATCATTTTGTGAAACAATCATTTGGGATTATTATGATGCGCAGCTGACACTTTGGACAAATTGCAGTCCATCATGGTAACCAGTGATTGTGTTTTACCTGCATGACCCTTGGGAGTTAGGTTGGCTCCTTGCGCCGTGGGGCTTGCCCAAGGTTTCTTTCTACAGCAACTAAGGTTTTCGTGCTGGTGCTCTGAAGCAACTATAATTGAATTTTTAATGACCTGAATTGAATGTACAAGTACACGCACACACACAGACACACACACACATACATTCATATGTATTTACACACTCTCTATTTAAAGTAGATTGCACACACATACACCTACACATACATGCACACACAAAGAGCTGTTCTGTGGATTTGCCATGGATGAACTAAACCATCATGACCAACATATGACACAAAGCATCAATAGAATTCCATTCTGTGTAATTTGAAAGGGTTGTTTAAACAGACACGCAGACTTTCCCCCGCTCTCTCCCTGACACACACACACATGCACACAGAGAGAGAGAGAGAGAGAGAGAGAGAGAGAGAGAGAGAGAGAGAGAGAGAAGGGTCATGAATGGGGGGAGTTGAAAAGCTTCTGAAAGTAGAGAAAACTGCAGGACAGAGGGCCCTTTGACGCACAGACTCTGAGCAATGTGAAGCATCTGTGAATCTCCCTCATGACACCAACAAACCACATACTTCAGTTCCATACACACACACACACACACTTACAGAAATAATTCTACATTACAGTAATTGGATGGCTTTAACTTAAGGTTCTGTGATATTACTTGGAGAGAGCCAGAAATAATTTTCTAATTCTCCTACTTTCCTATGAGGCCATAAATAAAACCTAAACACCTCTTAGGTCAGTAATAAGTCTAGAACAGCCAGGACTAATTAAGGAATAAGTCTAGAACAGCCAGGACTAATTAAGTAAGGAATACCAGCCAGGCCTGACAAACTTCCCATCAAAGGTACTTTAAGTGGAAGAGTTAATGCTACATGCTAAAGGTGCTTTAAGTGGAAGTGTTAATGCTTCATGTTAAATGCATTCCAGTGGGCCATTCTCCTCAAGTGCATTAGGACTAGTTGACTAAGTAGGGTGTCCTTATACAATTCAACCACTGTACTGGAGCACGTTTGTGTCTGGTCCCTGGTCTGCAATCACACCGCATAGTCTATCGGACTGTACTAGGGCACGGTTGAGTTGCTGCATCTTTCCACTATGGGCTAAAACCCTTGTGTTTTTGGTGGTAAAGCCTGGGACTTCACCTCTTTCCCCTTCCGAGGCCGAATCGGGGCCATAGAACCAACGGCCTCAGGCCAGCCCTGAAGCTGGGACTTCTAACCGGAATTTCAGTCAAACCAAACGTAACAATCAGGTAGCTTGAACTGACTTGGCCGCTACCGTTGTTTCAGTTATTTTTTTAAGAGAGCTGAAATGGACATTAGGCTAATAAAAACTTTAAGTGGGGCGAGGACGAAGTGCAAGTATTGTCTCACGAAAAAGTTTTCTACGTTCATGTTTACATTAGTTAGTTATTAACGAGTTTGTTATTGTAGGAGTGCTAACTTTAATGACAAGACATTTAATATTGTAGGCTAGGTTTTTATTTTCAGCATCAGAGGTTAATTCAACTCTATGATAGACAGCAACATCCATTTTTTCTCCCGAAAAATGAATGTGATATTACGTATGTACAGTAAACATTTCAAGTCAATGTAAAACTCCAGTGTTTAAACTCGATAGTGGAAATACAGGACCTACAGTAAGCACCAGTGTTTGAGCCCAGGGGAAAGCTTTGGGCTGCCGAAATGCGGCATTAGTGCCTTCTTTACACTTTAACAACCTGGCACCCCAAACTTTAAACCGGCACTAAGCAACATTCAGTTTTTCTCTCTCACGAGCTCCCTCTAAAGCCCGCTGTATTGCATTGTATTGCACTGCATTCTATTGGAGGCGGTCCGCGCTGCTGAACATTGCAAGTGCTGTATCTACCGCTATTGGCCACGGTGGCGCATTCTACACCGTTTGTTCGCCGTGTAATGACTAATTTTAGCATCCTAAACAGTATGAAACGGATTAATTAAATGAAAAATGTTGCATAGTGGGCCTTTAAGGAAGATGAAATGGATGTTCTGTGCTCTCCACCTCTCCGAAACGTACTAGCAAACTGTACCCCAGTAGGTAATGCACCGATGACTCTGGTCAAATGAACCACAGAGGTCAAAGGTCAAGTGTACTCAGGCACAGATTGCCTTGTGTGGGTACACCCTTAATGCTCTTGAATGTGACTGAGAGTTCTTGTGTAATGTTGTCTTCTGCTAACTAGTCTTGCAACAAGTACTCCTCTTGTCACTAGGCCCTTGAGCTCTGCCATGACTTCAGAACTGTCCCATCCTTCCATGACTTCGTCATCCACTTGAAGATTGTTTTTTTTAATCTGGTCTCCTGCTAACTGTGGTCCGATGACAATTACTCCTCTTTTCAACTGGCCCTTCAGCTCTGTAGGGAATTTCTCTTGTGGCTTTCTGATTTTTATGCTTGCTGCTCCATTTGATCCAGAGCTGTAGTGTCTCCAGAGCAACAGCAGGAGCAGCAGTGTCAAGGTGGGTGCAATGTCAGAGGAAAAACTCCAGGACCAGCACCCACCCGATGCCCAGTCACTGCTGTTGCTGTAGGCATTAATGTGGCTGTGAGACATAACCTACCAAATCATTAAACCACACATATACTTTAACACCTATTTACATGAAGCGTAATGCTATTCTGCTGTATTTTTTATTCAACATGAATGCCATTCAGCAGTTTTTTTCATGTGTACATTAACAACCCTCCGAAGTGCCACAGGCTAAATCATGCACAGATTCCCCCTCCCCCCCCCCCCCTCCAAGGACCAAGTGACAACATAGCCTGTTTGTTCGTAACGCTGCCATACTCATGGGCGCACTCGCGCATGCATGCACTCCGCTCCTCCTGCCGTAACCTCTGCTACACAGGTTCTCTGCAGCAGTCCAGCAGCAGGGGGACCTGGAGAGGAAGAGCACTAGCCACTGCACCTCACCTCATGCGCTAACCATTGGCTAAGCTTGCATTTGGGAGGACTATGTCAAGGACTGACCACTGGTGCATCCCCTCTAGAGTGGCATGGAGTGTTCTGCTAAAGTACAGTAGTATGATGAGATCTGCACTAGGGCTGGACAATGAATCACATTTGCAATATAACTGCAATTTGGAAAATCACAATTTGAAAATCGAGGTTCGCAATTTTTTTTGGTTTTGTAACTGCATAGACTTGTTTGTTAGCTACACTCTGCACTAACAAGGACTGGGGTTCAACACAACAAGATATTCTCTTAAATAAAAATATTCGGATTAATGAGTAGTTCATTTTCTATTTTTAATTAGACATTGTGTACAAACATGCATATCAGTGGAACATATTTGGTGCTTGTGGTTTTCATTGTGAAAAATCTCAATAAAATCTCAATCGCAATAATGGTTAAAAAAAAATCGCAATTTAGATTTTTGGCAAAATCGCACAGCCCTTATCTGCATCTATCCATTTGAACGTAGACCCCCCCAAAGACACACACACAACAACACACATACACACACCCTAAATACAAATCCTAACAAGTACACACACATACACACAGACTAATGCAAGCTCTCAGCAGGTGGTTTCTCCACAGGGGCTGTGCTTTGTCGGTAGAACATCAGCAGTAGGGCACCAGGGTCAGCCTGTCAGGAGCGATCTTATCACCCGATCCAATGAATCTGTCTTTGAAATATCAGGGCTGCTTGCTAAAACAACACAGACACTGGAGCTGGAGCAGCTATTAAAGCAACAAACGCTCCCTCTCTCACACACACACATACACTCACAGACACAAGAAAAGCGACTGGTGTATAGGTAAACTACCAGATAGAAACACATCCACAACACACACACACGCACAGAGAGAGAGAGAGAGAGAGAGAGAGAGAGAGAGAGAGAGAGAGAGAAACACACACCCAATAATTGAGGAATAGGCCTGACCAAAAGAGGCCAACCACTTTTGTCCAGCTCCTGACTGGCGTAGACTGCCATTTGTGCTCCATAACCTTTCTATGTGCTTTTAGTCTGGTCTCACCAGGAGCACCCCACCGATGCACAAGATGCTCCCAGTAACTGAGGGACACACTTACATCTACTGAACTAATATGATCTCATCCACTCAACTATTCCCACTGAAGCCCATTTGAGGACCATTTAGAAGTTCACAGAAGAATCAATACCAGTATGACGATGAGTTTCTCGCATCACCATAAAACTATTGTGATACCAGTACCACCACACATTAGTCTACACACGGGACAGAGAAAAACATTCAACAGATTTTATCCTGCATGACAGTGGTTCAGAGACATCTACCACATTAAAGTGGGAGTGAGAAGAGATATGGAGTGGAATCATTAATCATTCATGACAATTAGTATCAATCATGAATCATTAATAGGTATTACTGTAATGGCACTGACTCAATAGGAAGCAGAAGAAGAAGAAGATGGCCACTGCATCTGCACACACTATCAACACATGGCCATACGTACTGTAGGGCCTTTGCTCCCAGAGACACCCATGCACGGGCCAAATGCAGAGCTACAGACAGTCTATTTAAAGGCAACATGGAGTTATTTAAACCCTGTAACCTAGTACCCATGAGGAAGGCCTCTATATACAGCACTCTACTCTTAGAGCATGGATATACGACCCGGGCCCGATGGTACCCGACAGAACCCAACACGGTGGGCCGGGTTCGAACAAATATTTGTTACCCTGGTTTTGGGTCGGGTTTGGTCACGTCAGCACCAAAACATTTCATATTTAAAATAGAAAAGACTACTATACAGTATAGCCCCATAGGATGCAATTGCAAAAGTACATTTTTGTTCAATAAAAGTGTCCTTTTCCACAACACTCCTGCTGTCCCAACCAGCAGCAATAACAGTATACAGTATACAGGAGCCACTGAACAAAGGAGGAGAGTGCTAATAACCATCGATTTTTCTACACAACTTTAGTTACATTTCTGTGGATTAAATAAATAGCCTAGTTTAAATAATTGTTCATTTAATAATAAGTTCATTTGAAATCAAAATTGATTTTAAGTCCAAAATTAAAGTTCAAAAAGATGTCCGGTTGCCTTAACTGAACACTATGACTACTAGGACCTGGATGATTGAGAATCTTTACAGAGATAAATGAAACTTTCATCCTTAGGTTGAAGAGCATGGAGATCTTTGATAGAAATATGATCAAAGAAATGGACAACACTGCCACACTGTACTTCAGGTTTTTCAGGTGAGATTTTTTTCACAAAGCTGGCAGTATTCGTCGTTACAGATGCACAGATGGGCTTCTTCGTTTCATCGTAACAAAACTCATCATTCCTTCACCATCCATCCACACCAAAACATTTTGACCCTGCTGGTTGTTTTTAACGTCTGTGAAGATTTTTCCTGGACATGGTAGTCACAAGTCATTCACCTCTTCTACTGCTCTCATTTGTACAACTGGACATACTGCTCTTAACTGTACATACCGTCCATACTGTGTATACTTATATTGTATATTTTGCACTTGCTGCTCTTTGCACTTCTGTTTAGATGTCAAACTGTATTTTGTTAGCCTGTATTTATACATGTGTGATGACAATAAAGTTTAATCTAATCATCTAATCTAATCTATTTCAAAAACCCTCTTCAGTTCTGGCCCAATGGGAGAGAAACCGGATGTATATCCACGGACTGCTTCAGGCCAAGCTGTCAGCTGTAGTCCACAAGCCTCACCTTTGACAATAGGTCACCCATTAACATATTTAGTCAATTCATGTATGTGAATTGAAGTCAGAGTCATTATGTTCACAGGATCTAGAGGGTAAGAACTGCTCCGATGGCTGAGAGCAGTTCACCTGGGATGAGATCTCAAGGCAGAAGGGTATGTAGCAGATACTGTAGATGATGACGCAGTCTCCCCTCTCTGTTCAAAGTTTATTGTTCTAGACAAACTATGACCTAAACAGTTCAGCCAGCGGTGTCAGTGACGTCCTTAGCAACTTTGTTGATATTTATACCTTACGTAACAAAGCTGCTACCTAAAGACAGTTTGGACTATCCATTGTAAGTTGGATTGTTTGCTTCCATTGTTTGTTCAGATGATTAGCATGAGGTAGCAGAAGCAGAGTTATGTTCATGCGGGGGCTTAGAATGTAAGATTCGGCACCCTTTGATACCCTCACCTTCAGCACCTACAGAACGATCTCCTTTTGACTTCACCTTACAGTTATTGTGGAAAGATTGCAGTTTTTTTTTTTTAAAGAAGTTTACAAGTTTGAGAATTAAATAGCTGTGTTAACATTTCTAATGAAAATCATTATCATATCACTACAAAATGTATATGTCTATCAAGTAAGTAGTTTTGATCATTTTTAAACGAGTAGATACTAAATAATGTTATTATTGGCAAATAGCCTGAAATATGAAGACTGCGATGCCTGATGTTTCAGCAATGCATTTGAAACATTTAAAGACTTAACAACAAAATAGTAACAGGTGAGGCTTCAGAAGAGACATGGGAGTGTTGCACAAGGGCAATTTAACAACCTTCAGAAGTTCTTGGGGCTGCAAACAAGTGTGAAGTTTGGAAGGTGCTGAAAGTTCATGAAAGTCCTGCTGTAGCCTCCAGCCTCAGTGAACACATTAAGCTTCTCCTCATGCACCTCATTACAGATCCTATCATAGGAGCACATGAAAGAGCATAAAGATGAGTGGTTAGTGGTCTGCATGCCGGCATGAACATTTCATAAATGAAAGTTCACAGAGGCAATGCCTTTAGCACATGGCTGCAGTGTGATTTGCTTTTTGGGGCCATCAGCGAAACTATGTTCCACCTCAGATAACATCAGATGTAAGAGAGCAGCCATAATAGGCTTTGCATCTGGGCTAGGGAAAGTCAAGCAGGTTCTGTAGGGGGGAAATGAAATGGTACAGCTTTTGGATTCATCCAGTTTGTGTCATTTACTCAGAGACATTGATATGAGAAAAGCAACTGACACTATTGTCAGTCTGAAAAAAAAGTGATCACTGTATGCTCTCAGATCATTGGTGGATTTTGTTGAGCAACCACTCTGTGTTGTAGACTCACAGGGCCTGTTCTTTGAACGCCTTCTTAAGCATTTAGGAATGTATTTTTGACGGAGATGACAAAAAATAAACTGTTTGTTACTCAACAGAGAGCCACCTGCAAAGACAGGTGAAACCATTGAGAGGCTCAGAACTCTTTCCTATCTGGGCAGTGTTCAATGTAAATAGAAGTGTGTGGAGTGAAAACAATCGGCTATAACCTTTTGTAACGGAGCATTCTTTAGTCCACTTCTTAGTATCCGGCCACTTGGCTTTGCTATTTAAACAAACAGTAAATGAGGACTTTTCCCAGGTTAAAAAGTGTTACCTTCGGAGCACATCCGTTTTTTTTTACTGATGAACTAAATGCCAATTACTTATTGTTTGTGTAATGAAATAAACATATTTAGAAAAATCTAAAATATCACATTTACAGTTCATGTCTGAAACATTTCTTGGTAACTGAATATACGCACAAGCAGATCAGGTTCAATCATGAAAGCATGGTGGCCCAGACCATAAACAATTTAAACCAATCATCATGGTTATAGAAGCACAGGGAAGGAGGGTGTAATTTGATTGCCTATTGACCTTAAATATCAATACCCTTTCCCCACACTGAATTGCAGATTGTGTCTTTAACCCAATCGCCCTTTTCAAGCCCAGACTAATGGCTATGTCATTAAAAATTACTGCAATTAGCTTGTGTGGCTAAGAGTCGTGAGGCTTAGCTCTTTCTAAGGCCTATAACACATCAGTGGGTAAACACTAAGTAGCACTCAATCACCTCATTTTTAAAATGCTTTGTTTGTTTCATAATGGTCACTCACAGTTACAAATTCTTACATCAGACAACTGAGAAAGAATTACTTGGATTTGGAGGCTTATTCAGAGACTCTAGTGATTATAAAATGAATCACAGTCTGTCTGAACATTTTACATTTTTAAATTTTGGAAATAAAACATAATTCTTATAAATCAATGAAAAACATCATCAAATAGCATTCAATCTCCACCACTCACAGATAAAGAGGCACAGTCCACTTTGTGGTAAGAGCCTTAAAAGCAACAGCACTTCATTTGAATATTCAGCCTACAGACATTCTGACTGTCTGATATGTAGAATTTCAAATGCACTCTTTTTAAAAGATTACTGGACATGAAACAACAAATCCCAAACAAATCCCTACCTTGAACCGCCACAATCATTTCCACATTAAACATGTTAATTAACAGAGTTTCCATAGATAGCCTAGTTGATTTCTAACCAGAGCATGTGAAGAGAGTGTAAAGGGCACTATCCACACAGTGTGAACTGGGGAGTCTGTGGTTCATGCCTGGCCTGGCAAGAGTCATCTGCAGATCACAAGCACTGGAGTTCAACTGCAAAGAATTGTAAGAGTCAGCCAAATGGCTCAGCCTTCTCCCGAGTACAGAGCAGGGTACCGTCCAGCTGAGCAGAGCTGAGCTGAGTTGAGTTGATTTGGCTCTCTCTCTCTTTCTGTGTGT
This sequence comes from Limnothrissa miodon, assembly GCA_017657215.1. NCBI lineage: Eukaryota > Metazoa > Chordata > Actinopteri > Clupeiformes > Clupeidae > Limnothrissa > Limnothrissa miodon. The sequence continues at coordinate 9,048 of JAGFZM010000922.1, forward strand.
GTGTGTGTGTGTGTGTGTGTGTGTGTGTGTGTGCGTGCTCATCTGCTAGTGGGGTGTGTGCCAGGACACCAGGGGTTGGAATGCAGAGCTTAGACACGAACCTGTGGATTCCACTGGCACAAGGGTACAAAAGGTACAATAACTTCTCTTTCTCTTTCTCTATTCGTCTTTCATCTCTCTCTCTCTCTCTCTCTCTCTCTCTCTCTCTCTCTCTCACACACACCCATCACACACACACAGCAAATAGAGACAGCAGCACTGGACCGATAGAACCAAGGAGGAGAAAGGGACAAGCTGTGGTAATCTGAAATCTTTAGCAAAATGATTAAGTTGTTTGTGTACATACATGCAGAGACACACACGTGCACACACATACCATCACCACACTTCCACCACCAACATCAACAACAACAATACAACTCTGACAGAACAAGTAATTATTTTTGATTTCTATGCTCCATTCAATTACCTCCACTCTTCCAGCGTGAGAGGACCCTGGAAACAGCCTCTGGTTGATATTGATCAGTGTTTGACAGCACCCTCCCTTATTTTATCTCTCTATTCGTCTCTCTGTCTCTAACATGCACGTCCTCCCTCAGCCTGTCTCTGCTGTCTCCTCTGCAAGGGGATGCTCTCTAGCCAGCACTGTCTGCCCTGGATGGTGACCCTGCCCTTGGAGGGTGACCTCCTGCTGACTGCTTGGCTTTTTCCCAGGCTGCTCAAGAGACCTTGCAGGACCTGATATTGTAATCATTTTCAATAATAATTCCCTATTAGTGTAAATAAAAGCCCATCAAAAAAAATCACCATACTGATATTGTAATAAAGTGTTACACTAAGAGTTAGGGTTAGGGTTATTACATTATTGGGTTAGCCTCAATTTTCCAGAACCTGAAAATGTTATATTCTTCCTACTGTAATAACATTGGTCAGTGCTGATGCTGTTTTGTCATCAGGTTTTCTCTACCTTGTTGCTTTACTATTACCAATTTTTATTTTTTTATATATTATTTTTTATATTATTTTATATTATTTATTACACTGTCATTAGGATATTCATCAGTAACAGCAGTGAAGTTAAAAGTTTTTTTAGGAATTCTGTTCTGTAAGTGACAAAGGTTCACACTTTTTAAAGTTAAAAGCTTTAGTGTATGTTCCTTTTTAAATAGGAATTAAATTGTTCATTCTGTAATGCATATTCATTGAATCGAATTGTGAGAGTCAATCATTCAGTGAATATAAGGGTGGTATATTCTTCCACCAGCTATTTACTATCAACATAGTGTCACATTTTAAATAGAATCTCGACTCTGTACACTATATGTTTTATATAACTGCCATGGTTCAAAATTTGCTGTGTTGAATAAAATAAAATAAATAATTACTAAATGGCTGCATTTAAAAAACCACGGCCAGCACCTAGTGGTTTTGAAGAAGCTCAGAGCACCCAGGTTGGGCACTGTAAATGATCAAATGATTAAATTATGAGGAGGCCTATACCACTGAGGCCAATATAGGAGCACAGTAAGAGAGGGTGGTCGCCTACACAGCATTACCACAGCATTTTGGCATCTCAACAAGTTATTACAATATTGCAAAATGATTACATTATCAGGGTGTGCAAAATAGAGGCTAACCCGATAATGTAATAACTCCCCATTAATCTAAAGCTTTATTATATTATCAGTATAGCGATTTTTGCATGATAGGGAAATGCACAGTATTACAAGTTCAGAACATTATTACATTATCAGGTTTTAGTGTATGTTTTAAGGACTTATGAAGAGATTTTTATTACATTATTGAGAGTTACTACTGTACATTATTGGGAAATGGATACATTACCCAGTTCTTCAAGCCTTTCAGTCAAGAAAAAAGTGTCATTAAGATACTGCTGACATTTTAGACACCACCAGCAATGTGGGGTAGAACACAAGGCTTTAGAATGAAAGTAAAAGAGAAGGTTAAAGAAATGAACAAGGCACACACACACACAGAAACGAAACCCAAATCAAGCACCATAAATGCATGAATCAACTTCTACCCTTAGCCCCTTCACAGGACGTGTCAATGTAAGAAGTGTCATCCTTTCAAAAGTGTTCTGTAACAGGACTGTGGCTCTTTAGAGACTGCAATGACTTGAGTGCCTCGATAGGACAAGCTTTTGCGCTTTACTTGGGAGGGGCAGACACACACACACACACACACGCACGCACACCCGCCAGTCCCTTTAGGCCTTTAAAAACATTTATTGCCAATGGATTCTGATGGTCAATGGGCAACAATTCTATTTTTGAACCAAAAAGTACAAGCATCTGAAGAGCGAAAATAAATGAGACGAGACAGAGCATTTTATTCATGTCTGTCAGCAAACACACACACACACACACACACACACACACACACAGGTGTTGGGTGTTGGATGGCACCAACGGTGAGGGCAGACAGGAGAAAGGCAGGCTGGCTGTATGGCCGTGACTGCAGCTCATCCATAAATGTGCCTTCATCAGATCTGACAGCCTGCAGCGGCCTGGTAGCGTGACCTAATTGAGCTCCCACATGCTTGTCTAAATCCGCAAAACCCCGCCCCCTATTCCTGCTTCCGGGTCTATGAGAGTGTGTGTGTGTGTGTATGTGTGTGTGTGTGCGCGTGTGTGTGACAGAGAGGGAGAGGGACTCATACTTCAAGGGCCATCTGGACTGGCCAGACTGCCCCGGCTAAATAAGTTGGCCTAGCGAGGACCATGGAGGGGCCAAAGCATCAGCCACTAGAAGCTGAGGGCCTCCTTCCTAGGACACTGATTGGCCCACCACTGAGCTTAGCGCCCAGCTAGGACAGCCACATTCCCCTGTACTGAGTGATGCATCATTAGAGTCGGCAGTGCAGATGGACGACTGACCCACCCGACCCAAGTTTAATCCACCCCACTGTTCTCCCCCGACCCTGTAGGTGTCCACCACCCCCACCATTCAAATGCATTAACACTGTAACAGATAAGAGGCAAGAAGAGAAGGGACAGGAAAGAGAAAGGGCATTTGTATTTGTATGACATGTCGGCCTCCCCTCCCCAGGCTTGGGCTCTGTGCTAATAGCAGGCTTCACACGTGACGGCAGACAGCAGCAGGGGGCTCCAATCTTAAACTCAATCGACACTCTCCACAAAAGCTACAGCATTAGTGCAGAAGTCTGTCTGTCTTTGGGGCTCAACAAAAACAAAAAACACATCAGTAAACAAAGGGACATTCCTAATCACTATGGAGACAGCAAGATATCCAAACAGGATTGCGACTTACAGTACAGGGGGAAGAAGATGATAGGCCACATAAGGGCAGGTAGTGAACTGAAGGTCGGAATAGAGGAAGAGGACAATCATTTCTCAAATAATCATCCAGCAAGGAGATTAACCTACATATGAATCAAAACAAAACAAAATCAGATGATTCTTCTCAGCAAGAGCAGTATGCTCTCTCTCTCTTTCTCTATGTCTGTCTCTCTCTCTCTTTCTTTCTCTCTCTCTCTCTCTCTCTCTCTCTCTCTCACACACACACACAACATTCACTAATCTGCTGCCTGAACATACTGTAAGCAATTATGTGTCTGTGTTTGTGTGTGCATGTGTGTGTGTGCGCATGTGTTTGAGACCACAGCCACTTCACAATAACAGACAACAAACTTACAACTGAATAGCTGGAATAATGGATACGTTTTTCTGCGCTATTATGTCAATCTCTTGTGTTGAGATCCCTCTGTTGTAAGTTGCTGAGTGTCTTTTGTGAAAACAGCACACAAACACATATAGGAAGAGACAGGCAGAGATAGCACTCATGATCCTCTTAAATATACTCTCATTTGGGTCACTGGTAGATATTCTGACAGTCCCTCCAGGGGAGACACAATAATTCTTTCTCCCTCTTTCTCTATCTCTCTCTATCTCTCTCTCTCTCTCTCTCTCTGAACCCTCAACACAGAATCTCACTCTCATGCACACACAAACACACACACACACACACACACACACCATACACACACACAGACATGTTTAACTGCAAGTCAGACTGCGAATCAGGCTGTTTTGTCTGTGGGTTAGCATCCTAAGTAATTCCTTTGGCATGGCTGCTTTAGATGCACAGCCTCAGGGCCCAGGGCTGCGGCAGCCTCACAAGACAGCGAGTGGCTTCCCACACAATACAGCCAGTCACACACACAACAGCATATGGCAGCTTCTCTTAAGGAAGGACTCACTAAGCTTGTTTTTATGAACAATGACTTATGAGCTGCACGGACAAACATTGGTCTAATAAACAAACACACACACACACACACACAGTGAAAATAAACAGAAAGAGACACAAACACACATGCTCACACCACCAGTACTGATTGGATGGCTCATGGCCTGCCTAGTTTGGATTCCCCCTGTCGGTCGGTGTGTGTGTTTTTGTGTTTGTGTGTGTGTGTGTGTGTGTGTGTGTGAGGAGGCCCTCTCAACAGTTGCACTAATCGTTTGGTCCTATCTAACAGCTCTCTGTGGTAAGGTCCCACTGCTCAGGGCCTGTGGCTGCTAAGACAAAGGGCCTGGCAAGAAGCCAGCGTCAACATGACTTGGCACAAGCATACATGTAAGAGGTGCTCACTGGCCCTCAGACATCTCAGTCTTCTCTGGCCCGTCATGGAGTGCTAGTAAGAATGTGCAATAAGACTCGTAGGGGAACACTATTAATATATATATTATTCACTGCCTCAATGAAGTGACAGTTCTGTCAAACAGATGTCAGATATGAACAAGATTATAGATTATATTGGCTAGCTTTGTCACAAAGCCCAATGGTCTAAGAATGTAGAATATCCACTAGGAAAATCTGCAGGTAATTTTTTTATTTGTTGTGTGGACTTTGTTGTTGAATAATCCTACTGTAGACTAATGAAGCATGTACACATACATGTACACGTAAAGTACACACACTTGCACACACGCCTACACATTTACACACACTTAGGCTACTGTACAGCAGCACCTGTTTGGTTTCCACCCATAGCTTACTCCCCCAGCCGCCCTGCTTGTTTACATGTCAACCAAAGCTACCCGGGCTGCCCTAACCTTCGGCAAGTTCCATGACCTTTCTCTGCTTCTATGGTGATGACAGCCACCCAAAGACCAAGACTAAAACCCCCCGACAACAACCACTCCACCAAGCTGAAACACTGTTACCCCGACACAGCTCAACCTCCTGACACATACTCGGAGCACTCTCTCCTGTAAGCAGGAAAGTGATTCAATTCATTTTCATATGTGGAGAACATGTGTCCTAAGAGTTACGGGTTAGTGGTTGTACATTAACAGATCTAGATCTAGATCTACATCTAGATCTAAAATGGACAAAAAGCCGTGTACATAGAAGTGCAGTGTTTCCCTAATGAGAGCCAGTAAATATCTGACTTCAAATGCTATATTGATTCGGTATATTTTCCTAATGCAAGCAAGAAAAGCGCAAAATTTGCTCTAACATCTAACACACTCATTTCCGTGCTGGGGCCACCATTAAAGTAGTTCGGTTTTCAACACTTTGAGCCCCTCTCACTGGGTTGTCTGTCTACAATGCAATAAAGTGGTTGACAACAAAATTTTGTCGATTGCTCCTGTCTCGGCTATTTATGAAATGTAGAATCGCCTCTGCCCGTTTCAAAATGGCTAGCATTGGGCATTTGATGTTTTTATCCTTAAAACACTAGTTTTGAAAAAAGTACTACTCACTGAGTGGTTAGTGGTGCTCGCTGATGTTCCAAAACACGTATCACAGCGAAATAAAGCTTCTGTCTTGTTTTATTTGGCACTTTGTAAATTCTGGAACTATTTTTCATCACAACCACACATAAACATCCGATTCAGTTGTAGCTTCAGGGCTGGCGGAGTAATATAAAGGAGCAAAGTCTTCTAATAGAAACCTAGGACCTAGGACTTACAAAATGCCAAATAAAACATGACAGAAACTGTATTTCGCTACAAACATCAGAACATCAGCAAACACCAATAACCACTCGGTGAGTCGCACAAATTTATAAAACAAATGTTTACGGTTGTTTTAAGGACCGACTGACTGTGCCCATTGCTAGCTATTTTAAAGCAGGCAGAGGTGATTCTACATTTCCCAAAAAGCCGAGACAGGAGCAATCGTCAAAATGTCGGCGTCAACCACTTTATTGCATTTTAGATGACATGAAAGGGGCTCAAATTGTTAAAAAAAGAACTATACCTTTAAGAACAAGACCAGGGAAACCTTTGTGCTTTCTTTTTCATAATTTGAGTGGCCCCACCTCTAGGTGTATCCTCCATTGTGGATTTTTTTCCACATTTTTCTTTATGTTACACGTACAGTGTGCATCAAAATGGACAAATCTGGACCGTAGACTGGACTGTAATGTCTTAGGCCCTCCCTGAAAATATAATGTCTGGGTGGCAGCTTATGCTGCTAAAACTGATACATATTTTTTATGTAAAAAATGAATAACAACATTGTCTTTTATATAATATAAAAATGCAGTTAATATTGCCAATATTGTCTTCTATGTGTTGTTTTTAGTGTCATTCAACTTTCACAGCCTTTTATTTCTACTGTCCCAACTTTTTGAGACAAATTGAAAGTATCAAATTTCAAATAAGCACATATTCCCCCCACAACAATAATGTTCCCATTTTCAAAAGTTGACGTTTTCTTATGTTATCAAATTAGTAGCTAGCAAGTTTTTATTGAGATTTTATTGTCCCAAATCTTTAGGAATTGTATTAGCACCTTGTATTTGGACCGTTGCACCTGTCACATACAAACAAAGTTCAGTGTGTGTGTGTGTGTGTGTGTGTGTGTGTGTGTGTTGGGGTAGCTGTGTGTAAAGCTTGTGTCTGTCTCTCCATATTGACACCACAATAATCACCTTAGCAGGCAGCCCCTTGGGAGCTATACACTTTAACCTTTGGAGGCTGGGACATGCACGGGTCAGATATCCACAGCTTTGCACGATGACACACACACACACACACACACACACGCATGGACACAAGCATGCATGCATATTTGCACAAATACAAACGTGGGACACAGAGCTTAAAGATCAGCCGTGCGACTAGAAGACTCGACGCAGGGAGTGTAATAAGAAAACGAGAGAGCGGTCGTTCATGAGCTGCCTGTCCTCCATGAACACACCCCAGCACCTTTCAGTTCCAAAAGGCTAACGGCTAACTTAGCATTCCGAGAACTTTCTGCAGATTTCACTAAACCCCAGACACAAGCAGCTCCTAATCTAGATCTTGTCTCTTAGGATGTAATGAGTGACCCTGTGCAAAGCATCAGACTGCTGATGAGATCCTTGGGCTGTTTTTGTCAGCCTTGACGCAACAGTGAACAAAGTGAACCTTATCATTGACTCTCAATGGCTGGAGTTCAACGTCATTCTCTGCTTTTCAGCGGAAGGCCTCCGTGAAGAGGCTGGCTGACCCTACACACAAACATTATGGTTCACTAACATCGAAAGCTTTGTAGATCAGCTAAACAGTATCGTTGTAAAAAAACAACAACATCTTGGTGCCACCATTTAACAATGTTCTCAACATGTTTTCCATTAGAAAGTCCTTTTTACTGGAATATCCAGCAGTTTATTAATTGCTGGAGTGAACAGGGGACACTACGTGCCTGTCTGTGCCAATCTCTCCTGGGATGCTAGACTTTCAGTGGAACAGGTGGCAGCACTTTGCTTCTGCTCTCCTGATAATGAGCCTCATATCCTCATTAGGCACTTAGAACAAGCGCACCTGAAGTGGGATTGTGAGGGCACGGGCTCTTCTGAGCCCCTTCGTAGAATTGGGATTTCTTGGTTGTTTTTTTCAATGAGGGACAAAAGAACAAGGTCTGCCAATGTTAATTAAAATGAATAGTCAAATAATGCTTGCAACTCAAAAACACTGTATGAGATGTTGTAGGAGACTCACTAAAGTTCATGAATAGAACCCTGTCTCCAGAACAATAGACTATGGTGGACATGCTCAAAGCTCAGAAACTAGATAAACATCCATATACTGTATACCACTGAGATAAATGACAAAAACAAATCCATAGCTACTTTCATGGATTTATCTAAAGGCTGGAATGTCATGGAATGAGGAAGGATCCATCAATGGATTTTGGGTTCATATGGTGCTGTGTACTCAGAGAAAAGGTTTTTGACTAGTCTACACAACTACCTCTGAGGAAATGAACAATGGCACTAGTATGTAAATGATCAGCTGTCCACTAGGTTAAGCAGGACTAACTGGACTTGCAGAGGAAACTGAGGCTTAGGCCCAAAGTAGGCTGCTATTTGACACCTGTAACATGACAATGCACAGCCACAGAGACACCTTGAGATGTGGATGACATATAGCAGACAGTGGGTGGAGGGTGTTTACTGTCAACTGTCTCAGTTCTGTCATAAGACTTTAGGAAGTGTCAACACACTACCACGTCAAACAACAGGCAGACATTAGAAATCCACCCTGTGCTGATTTCAGCTGTTTTCAAGTTCCTGTAGAGCCTGCCTGTTGGCTGCCTTAACTTAGTCATGACCTGACGGCCTTACTGCTCTAGTGTGGCATGGCTCTCCAATACATTTACAAGAGTTTTATAATCATGCATTGTAAAAGATAGAAGCACCCACAAAGCACTCTCCATGCTTAACACACTGCCCAACTCACTCTCTCTTTCTTGGTTAGACTGAGTCACAAAAAGGATGCTGACTTGGTGGTGTGTTTACAGTAATTTGCTGACAGGTTTGTACACAGGAGAGCTATACACAAGAATCTAATCCATGAATCCAAAGTGTAAACTTTATGTAGTGTACGTGTATGTATGTATATGTATGCATGTATGCATGTGTGTGTACGTGAATATCAAGACGTCATGAATGTAAAAATCCGATGGTTATGTGTCTGCCAATGCTTGGCCCATTGATCTGTGGCCAATTTGGGGTGAGCAGCATCACAGCCAGTGGCAGACATCGGACAGCTCCTATGTGGCCCACTCCACATAAACAGAGCTCATAGCTTTGCATAGATAGCAGTCACATCCACACACACATTTATATTACTGGCCATTTCTGAACATCACCATAAAGGACACGACTATGCTCTTACTTTAATACTATACCTGATATTTTACACACATGAAGGGCTTTACTTTCATTTTATTTCAGGTATGTGGCATTCTGATTTAATATACAATGCAATATACGTGATGTAAATGTTTTTTTTCCACATGCGTTTATATATATATATGCATATGTATTTTCTTTACTTAAGTTCAAAGTCTTTATTTGTCACATACATTATACTAAAATGATATAAAGTGTCATACTTGACACTTGTGTAAGACTTTCCACAATGTGTACACCTTCTTCCTGTGTAAACATGCATGCATCCAGTATGTATATTGAGATGTCTTCAATGTGCAGACTGTGGTTACAAATAATGTGAAATATGTGCAATGCACACAAAGTGTTTCTAAAAGATTAGTAGTGGTGCGTGCTTGCTCTTTGATGTAGGCTTCATGGATTTCCTATAGACAACACAAGGCTTAGTGTCCATGTGTTGATTTAAGCATTGAGTCCATTCAAGTCTGTGTTTGTGTGTGGTTTAGAGGAACATCTGATAAATGTTGCTAATGATGGAAAAAACATTCAACTTAAAGTGAATTTCAGCAAAACGTTATTCTAGGCCTAGAGTACTATGAATTTTGTGGTGCCATTGCATTAGCCTTGGACAGGCTATCCCCGCTTTACATTTTTAATGAAACAAAGAGGTGAGAAGTGCCGGAGAATGAGAACATTTTTTGATCTAGTTGGGTGGTATTTCTGCCGACATACCTTTAATCATCACAGCATTAATGAAAGCTTCTTGAAACAACCCATAATAGGCCTATGCATTTGACCCAAACTGTGTCTAATGTCTGGAGTTGGTTTAATACCAGTTGAGTTGAAGTTGTTGTTCTTGATATTATTCATAACCAGTACCTCCCTAAATGGTCCTGGATAGGGTGTTTGAAAGTGCATTTTGGACTAATTCATTTGTATATATTGTACTGTATTTTTGATAACTAATAAAGCTGCATTGTCATGTAGTGCACTTAGCTCACTAATGCTACATTAAGATTTTATGGTAGGGCTACTGCACTGTACTTTGCCCCAAAACTGCAGGCTATTAGCAATAAATTCTAGAGTGTAAACTTTTGACTTTTTTGTAAGCTTTTTATGCTGTTTAACCGGTTTCCCTTCCTCTAAACCAGTGATCCTGTGAGTAAAGTCAACAGCAGGGACATTTGGGTCATACCTTACAAAACAGTGAAACGACCTAACCTGCATATTACTTAAAAAAAAAACCGGCCTTAACATGCATGAGACAAGTCCAACCTTTCTCCATGCAATGGACAATATCCTCTGTAGTATTTGCACTTTGTTGTATCATACAGTGTATGCACAGCAGAAAAGAACGCTCTCATAAGACCCATTGCTCAATTCTAAGCATGCTGAGGGCCATGGGAAGCCCACCTTTCGGAGTGACCCTTGTTGACATTGGGTGATCCTATCAATAAAACAACTCTTGACACATGCCTACATTATTGTATGGAAGCTATGCAACTTGAGCTTATGTACTCAGTGTGTTATGTTAGTAGTTATGTAGTTATGAACTCAGGCTCATTCGCCCAGCTCTGTTAAGAGAGCAACCCGTCCCAGGGAGGACCTCATGAGATACTTGCTACATGCTTCATTATTGATCATTTCCTGCTCTCTTTCTCTCTCGAAACTAGGCATAACTCTCTTTTCCTCTCTCCACTCTCCCTGTCCTTCGCTCTCTCTTTCTTCTGTCATTCCATGTTAGTACTAATTTTAATATTTTATGATGTGTCATCCTTGCTGAAACATGGAGGGAGGGAAGCCGTGCTGGGGACTCTGAAAGGTGCAGGAGGACAGAGCATTGGTGGCCTACAGGGTCGAGGTCATCCCGAAACAGAGAGAGAGAGAGAGAGAGAGAGAGAGAGAGAGAGAGAGAGAGAGCAATGCCTGGCTTGGAAACCGCCTGTGGCAACAACAAGCCCAACTGAATCAATACACCCTCAACATGGCATGTGAGTGCTGCTGTCTGGACAACAGAGTCAGGAATCAACATGGCTTGAACAGATTCCCAGACAAAAGCACACATCTTCCCAGCCACAGGCCACAGTGCAGGGCTGGACACTCCGGGAAACAGTGAGGACGACGCACAACTAAAGACACAGATGCAGCAACAGGGAAGCCATGAGATGAGAGGAATGCAAAGGGGCCACATAGGAACCGCCACCTGAGGCCCTTCCCCACTGCTAGTGCCGTAGAGGGCCAGAGAACAGGCAACACTCAGAGAGAGGAGACATAATGAGATGAGTGTAATTAAGCTAATTTATAGTTCTGACCACAGCATTAGTGCATATTGCATTGAGTCAACTTTACAGAAGCCTTAAAGGGACATCTACATTATTGTGTATTAATTTGATACTGTGACAAATCTGTTGCAGAGGCTCTATTCAGATGAATCCGTTTCACTCTCCCAAGGTGGAAAGATCCGGATATTCATTTAGAGATGATTGTGTGCGCTTCTGTCAGTATGCTTAAAAATGAAAGGTATATGCAGACATAGAAGCCCAGCGTAAGTGTGACATTTGCCTCCTTGCTTTGTGTCACATGATAATGGTCTGTGACACTAGTGCAGAACATGCGGTAAGCCATGGTGTTTGGGGGCAATTCACTGCAGACATTGAGGTGGCACAAACATAGACAGTAAAAGACAACCAGAGCCCTGTTAAAATGTCTCTGATACAAGAACGGCCATGAGACCAGTATCTCAGCACATTTCCTGTTTCTGTTTGGAGGGGAAAGGTTTTGATTGCAGCGGTAGAAATCAGACATGTGGACACAAAGCAATTTCATTCTAATACAGTTCGATACCAGTCTGGATGCAGTTTAAGAGTGAGCAGGTGAAGAAAGAAGAGGAGTCATGAGGAAGGAAGAGTAAAAGTGAAAAGAAGGAGTGGCCACAAAGAGAATACATGTCAGAGTTATGGAGAGACGAAACAATATGAGGAGACGACCAAAACTGATCAGTGCCTGTCACAGCAAGCCTAAAGGTTACCAACACAATGACATCACCACACTATCCAATCAGTGGAGATAAAGCAAGTTAAAGCACACAGCCATGTGCTAATGATAGGTCATTGCCCAGAGAGCCTGTGGGAAGCGGCTGGGAAGTGGCAAAGCCTGTTTTAGCCAGGGAGAAGTGCGAACGGCACCTCTGGTTCACCATGAGATCACTAGCATGCGTGCTCCAGCAGTAAAGCCCAAAGGACAAAAGTGAAGGTTAGAATAGGGATAGAGTGAGAGCTTCCTCTGGTGACTTCCTGTGACCCAGATGAAGTTCACACAGAAGGGAAGAGGGAGGAGGGGAGAGAGAGTTCATGTCTATCTACAGTATGTTGTATATAAAAGATGCATCTTTTGAAAGGTTAATCTTTTACAACTGTTTTATAACTTGATTCTTTTACAACATGCTTCAGACTGAAGCGTCTGCCAAATCAAACACCATATGATTTTATATGTATGTAAATGTGTGTGAACTGCTTCCATATCCACAGGCATGCGGTTAATCTTCACAAACCAGTGACTAGGAGGGATGATGTAGGCATGGACATTAACTGGATAGCTGCTCTAAACAAGCATTTTAGCTGTCACACATGACACAAATGGAAAATACAACTATCATTGCAAAATGTAGTTAACAATTTTATAGAATCAATAAATTCTAACCCTTGCCATTCTATTTATTAGTTCCTGTGTGACCAGGTATGTATCTTCCTGGCAATAATTCATTAGACCAATGACTATAATAGCATGAGAATGTTAGGTCCACAGGTCAATGATTGGTTTTGCCAGTACCTTCTAAAAAGCTTGAAATGTTTTTAAATATTACTTCTAATATTCCATGTAATTTCACATTTCCTTTGTTGTATTTCTGAGAAGCCTTTAGAAGGCTTTTAATCATTGCTTCTTATTTCCTAGTGAAAACAGATCGCTATCTTCTCCTTGCGCTAGCCCGCATCCCAAATATTCTCTCCTTCTCCCTTGTACTCAATGGCCTCATGATAGGTTGCCATTTGCTTTCCTGTCTGTCTGCTTCGCGTTAAAAGATGAAAAAAAAGGCAGAGGCTGCCGCTAGGCCTGGCTCAGTCCAGAACGGCTGGGCTGCAGAGATGAGAGGGGAGATCAGAGGAAGTGGAGTCCTTTGCTCTAGGTGTCTCTCGGTGGGAGAGATGTACCCAGCCCCCGTGCGCTCCTGATTACACAGCTGCCGTGTTGAGCGGGCCCTGGGAGGAGTCCTCAGCACGCTGGCTGCCTCACATGTGCCGCCGGCCCGTGAGAGAAGGGCCAAGCCTGACAGGAGGCCACGAATGTCCACTGATGTGGATTTAGACCACTGTACTGTATCTCCTCTTCAGAGTCCTTCATTTCTCTCTGCTGTTTCTAAACTAGAACATTTTCTCCTGTTTCTCCTTTTTGCACTGTGTTTTCAGTTTTTTTACAGCCCTTCTGGACCCCAAGATATATCTGTGAGTTTTTGACCACAATATTATACCGTAACTAAAATGTGTTTGAACTGATAATTTAGTCAAGTCTGCGTACCTCTACTCAGTATTGTTGTACATGTTTGCACCTCAGGCAGCCAGTTCCACAGTCATTCAGCAGGACTGTAGGCCAGTAAATAATCAAGATGTCGTCCCTGCGATCCATCAGTTGCCATCAGTCTGTTACTTTTTAGTATCAGCTCAGCACAGACAGAAGTTGGCCAAGGCATGGAAGTAAAATCATACCAGGTACCAGGTAGTACCTACAGAAGAACAAAGAGTTGAGCAGGAGTTGTAGTGCTACAACAGTACAGTGAGAAAGCCCTATAAGATTTTACCTGGCCGTTCGTCTTAGTGGAGACATGCGCAGGGGTGCTCAGGTAAGACAGAAACACTACACTCCAAAAACGCGGCGGTCTGACATGTAGGCAGATAGCAGAAGGGCCGCTGGCCAAATTCTGTTTGACATGATTGGCAACCCCAAGATCGTACCATCAGGTCTAGCTTTGAAGTGATTTTAATCTCATATGAATCTGATCAGTTTTTATACATCTAATTCTGTACATTACACTCATGGTAATCCTCACATTTTACATCATCAAAATTTGTTGTTAGAATGTTAAAATGTGCATGGTTTGACATAAAACAAATGTACTTTTTTTATTCTGAAGTGAAATGAAAATATGGGTGTTTCGAGGCAAAATTGAGTAAATCTCCTTTAAGTGGTTGAGTTGCAAGTCAACCTGGCTGTACTGCTGACAGTACAGGCACAGTACAGGCTAGCGCCAACTAGTGCCTGCAGTCAATTTCATTTACCTACAGCAACTTATCTGTGGCAAGGTGGATTAAGTTGCTTTGAAAGTGGTTGATGCATTAGGCTAGCTGACTGAGATTAAGACGGACGGAAAGTGAACCCAGGCACCAAGCAACAAGCAGGGATTAGAGAAAAAGAGAAAACGATGTCTGATGGTAAAAAAAATATGCCAGGGGAAACTGATGGATTTGTTTTATTTTCCATCTTGTGTAACTTCAGCTAGCGGCACTAATACTAGCACCAATGATATTAGGGACACCACACCAGGAAGAAAGACTGAACAGTGAGGAGGAATATGGGCAAGAAGAATGGGGATAGAGGGATGAAAAATAGGAGATGGATAATGAGCCTAGTAGAAGAGCTAGCTCCTCAGCACATTGATTGTAGTTCCATTTTCTCTGCATATGCATTTTCACCAATCACTCGCTTTCATTTCTCTTTCTCTGTTACACCACATCTTCCTTTCTTTTCCATGTGAGTGCTGAGTTTAAATGGACCTTTCCTGCTATCAATAAGTCTGTGCAAAGCTGGAGTCCCTTCCTGGCCTGACGGGAGTTAGCAGCACAGGAATTAACAGCCACACTCTGCCAGCATCCTCCAGTGATTTATCTTGCTCACGCCACAGGGGAGGAAGAAGTAGTAAAGGAGGGAGGGAAAAGATGGAAGGCCAGAGAAAGGGGGGGGGGGGGGGGGGGGGGGGGGGGGGTCAGTGGTTTGAGAAAGTTAGCGATACAGTGAACTCAAGTGTCTAAGAATATTTCAGATCCTGTGAACAGTTAAAAAGTCTTACCTGGAAAGACCAATGCCTGTTTTAGGATGGGGGATTAGGCGATATATATGCACACACATGTGTGTGTGTGTGTGTGTGTGTGTGTGTGTGTGTGTGTGTGGCTCAGTAGCTTACTTGGTGTTACATTACAATACATGAACTACATTCCTCCATCACTCCAAAGTACATTGACTTTGAAATTACATGTATTTACACATAAATTAATTACTCATGTTCTTAGGTGTGACAAAACAGTATTTAGACCTTGTAATAAACCAACAATTTGGAGCCATCATAGTCTGTCATTTCTACAGGGATTTCAAATTCAACGGATGACCTGTGATCAATGTTCTCTCTCATTTTTTATGTGTCTGGGCAAACACACAAGGTCCCTGAGCACACCGAGGACCACAGTGAGCACTGGTGTGGCCACAGCGTGCACATCACACCGGTTCAAAATCTTCATTTCAAAGGATGTTCCATGGCTTATTAAAAATATCGATTACTAAATCATTAAATGCAGCAATTCTCATTAGTTTACTTTTATCAAATGAATAAATGATACAAATAGATCTTTCAGACATAACATTTTGTTAACATTTTGCATAATGACGTGTGTTGTGATACAGAATACATTTCTGGAACTGTAAAATATCCACTTACTCAGTTTTTTATTAGAATTTCTACTACCCTTAGAATTACTAGTAACAGCTTTGATTAATAATATTCATGAATTAAAAATCTTAATAAATGTCATTAGAATTTGCATAAATCTGACTTGATTTGGGCAGTAGCCTACTAGCTTCACTAGCCTAATGGTAGCCAGACTACCCGTTTAACTACATTTTTGAGTGGCGTGGCTGTAGTTAAGCTATATTTTGAATTTGATAGCTTTTCAGTAGTAGCTCACGTGAGGTTAATCTACTTCAGTAATTTTTTTGTAAATTATCTTGCTACATTTGGTCTTCAGGTAGCTTTGGTGTAGTGAAGCTTCATCTACAGTAGTACGGACACCATTTCTACCGTTAATTAAAATGAAACATGCTCTGATATAATTCTTCAAGTTGACGTGGCCAAGGCAGAAGAAACACCCAATTTACAGCGGCAGATTAACCGCGACTCTGGGCAACTAGCACACCGGTGTGCAAGTCCTTGTGCTGCTGTTTACTAGGCTACCTGATGGACTGACAGCGGACGGCCAATCACACAAGAAACGGCTTCATCTTGAATAGCCGTTTCTCGCTTGGTCCTAGATACTTGACGTGTCTCTGTTTACTATGGCGTAACATTTTTTGGACGGTAAAAACCGCTGGCAAACAAAACTGCCTTTAGAAAAAGTGTAGCGGACAAGTTCTCAGCCTAATAACATCCCGAATAACGTCCGTGCGCTGCATCGATTTTCTTGTGCACTGAGGATGTGCGAGCAGTGCGCAATTGTGCACGCGCTGATCTTAGAGGGAACACTGCCTGTGATGTGAATCCACCCTCTTTAATGTCAAATTAATCTTAAGCATATGGGCTTTCCCAATTATTCTCTGACAGTGGTCTTCATTTGCACTTCTACCTCCACTGTCCTTCACATCTAAGCTGATCCCATTCCCCAGACTGTAACAGTTTCTTTTGTCTTCCTATGTTTCAGCAGTCACAGGTAGGCTTTATGTACCTAAGACCAGAGGATCAGAGAAGCCAGAATCTTTTGCTCTGGGTGGTTCTCAGCAAGGGGGATGTTCCCAGACTGTTTTGCTTTTCCTACTCTGACAAGCTGATGCCTTCAAAAACACAGTCTGTCTTAACCGACTCAAAAAACTGGACCTTTGAGTGCAGAGAGGTTTATAGATATTCACTAAAGATGATGAGTTACACTTAAGAGTCTAAACATCTGCACAAAAACCCAACATTTACACAGCGGCGATTAATTGTCATCTGACATCTGAACAAGTTCAAGTGCATTCTAGAAGCAACTGAAACTCTACTCTAGTTGGTTCGTTGTCACGTTGGTTCTCTTGTTCATTTATAAATATATATTTTTTGTGCATCCAGTCATATTAAGCCCCTTGGGCATGTGAGACCTGGTTAATTGGAAGCTAATGTAATATGCAGTGCTCTAAGGTCTCTGCCAAGACAGCTGGGCTGTGTCTCTCTCCAAACCTCCCTGTGACTGCTTCTGCCATTGTGGGAACCCAGGGAGGTAAGCTGTGAAACACAAACATGTGGCATCTATCGGTTCAATTTCCCTAAAATGGCCGCATGTCTGACACAAGGACAAATGCCAAATGTCTGTTTCTTCACAGATGATTTCACAAGCTAGCATTAAAACATTCCAATGTGTTTCACACACACAGGACTAATCAGTTAGGCTTTCCATTGTTGCGCAGTAGAAAGTGGAGCCCTTGGGTGAGACCGAAGAAACACTACCTACTTAAGATTTAAGAGAAACATAGCTCAACAAAACATTTATGTCTATTAAGATTAACTTGGATTAACAAGGGGGAGCTTCAAGAGTTAACTTGGCTTAGCATGTAAAAGAAAAATTTAATTTCACCTAATAACATATAAATGTGGACATTAACCATACTGTCTGAAATACCAAACACCCAATCCATCCCTTATGTTCCAAAGCCATTCCACCAGCATTCATGTGCGCCTGAACAATGCCCTCTCCAACCTAGCCTAACATCACTCTTTTTGCCCCTGAGCAGACTCAGAGACAGAACCATTCTGGAGAATAGAATCTATATTTCTCAATACAGTTTCACTGCATTTTGCAAACCACTAGACATACAGATTCAAATAAGACATTCAGTCTTTGTGAGAAAATTAGTGGTTTAACTTCCAAAATATGAATAATGAAGAGGCACTTTATTAATATTGCATTGAATTGTTTTATTCAGTACATAAGGAGCACTACACTAACCATATGAGCAGCCTATGTTAAAGAACAAGTGCAAACAGATATACTGTCCCTACAAACCTGCCTTAAACAGAGTCAAGTCTACATACAGTATGTAGTTAAAAGGAGAAATCCGGTGTGACTTGGACCTGGACTGTACTGGAAGATGTTACCGAGTACAAACATATTTCCAATGCCCACCTCCGTTCACCCCCAGCTTCCGCCGAAGCTTTCATTAACCTTACACTGCTAGCTATAGGGGCACAGCTTAGTCTATGAAGATAAATCGCTAGATAAATTTAAATGAAAAAAAAAAAAGATAAATTTTTAAAGTGTACAGGTACTTTATTAAAAAGACCTTCCCTGTCTTTATAAACTGTCTTTTTAATAAAGTACCTGTACACTTTCAAAATTCTCATTGTCTCATTTTAAATGTCAGGGCTCTCAGAAGTCTACCAATAAAATGTGGAGTTACTCTGAACCTTGTTAATGGTTTAAAAATAGCGATTTAGCTGCATAGGCTATGCAATGCCCCCAGTGTAGCAGTGTAAGGCTAATGAAAGCTTTGGCCAAAATGGTGTAAAATGCGGAATGCTGGGGGTGACCGGAGGTCGATATTGGATATATGTTTGTACTCGGTAATTAGTACAGCCCAGGTCAAAATCACACCGAACTTCTCCTTTAAGGCTATCTACATTAGTAGGG
>JAGFZM010000922.1:28839-46339 GCA_017657215.1 Limnothrissa miodon
TGAGGATGTTGGATTTGGAAAAGCCACCATCTTTGTCAAATCTCTGGTCATTTGAGAGTGAACTTGCTAAAGAGTGTAAAACAAAAAAAAATACTACTCTGAACATTAATTGACCAGTCATTACTGCCCACAATCATTACATTATTGTCTCTTTAGCACAAAACATCTAATTGAATATGTTTTACATATTCTGCAGGACTCCAGGAGTCCATGGTAACCAATTACTAACAGTGAAGAACTAATACAGCTATTCTCAGTTTTTGGTGGACCAGCATCTGTAACTACTGTACATAGTTTCTATTAGGGAGTCTGGTTGGAGATGTAAGCCAGGATCACCTGAGTCTCAGAGCATACACCGGGGTCAGAATCATAACACGAACCCAGCGGCCAAACACTCCAGATCACAGAAATTTCAAACAGCTTTTAGCAGAGGAATGACAGTAGCCGTGCTGCCCCGCTATGCCTCTCCTGGCCAGGACATGACCTATTTCTTGGGAAACAGCATGTGTGTTTTTAATGCACTCAGTTAACATTTATTGAGGAACTGGGTTAAGCTAGATGACTAATGATGTAAATCTCTATGTAAAACAAATGAAAGATTTACTGAATAAGTATTGGTTGCCGCTTTAAATGGCTAATGTTACCTTATTAGGCATTTTTTTAATTAAAGACTAGTTATGAATATTTATGATATTTTCCACAATGTTCAAAGTGACCTTGCACATGATCAGCAGCTCAAAAGCCACTGAAAATTTCTGGTGCAAACTTGTCTATGAGTGTCTATTAGGGCAAACCCATACATAGTCACTATTCACTGTCTCAGTTCTCACAGGGTATCAGAGGGAGATGTGGCCTTTGTTTGAACTAAGGATCGATCGTCCCCATTGTTACTGATACCTCAGATCTGTTTTGTTTGGGTAAGGGATTTAGTTTTTTAAAACAGAAAAATCATTCAGAGCTCTCATCAACAGTGATGGCTTTGATTTTGCCAGTCAGAACTCAAATGACTTATTTTGCCACTCTCAATAGTGCCTCAGTCCCTGGCCACTTTTCAGAACAACCCAATTAAAATGTAATGTAGGAAGGGGAAAAAACACATTATTTACATGGTGTCAGTCATTTATTTCATACAGTCCTGCCCCATGACTTATTAACTTTCTTTCTTCAACATCCCTCTCCAAGAAACCAGACTACAAGGGAGCTCACAGGCCCTTGGGTGCACACACAGCCATATGGTTACATAAGATACTTCTAGTGCATGGGGCAAATCAAGCGTCTAATATCCACCCAAAGGTTGTGGCCTGGGGCTAAAGCCCTACTGCTGATGTCACTTGGAGCCGCCATGACGCAAATGCCCAAGAGGACCAACAGGAGGAGTTCCACTTAAGTGCAAAAGTCTCACAGGCTCTAAGAGTACAGTAAGTGGTTCAGGAGCACGTTAGCACGAGCTAAAAGCTAATGGCTAATGTAGGCTACTGCAACCCCCACTACTCTCACTCTGCCCAGCACAGCCCCTCCATATGCTACTCCACTAACATGTCACACAAGCCAGCTTTGCACAGTTAAAGCATATTATGATCACAAAACCAAAGGAAGGTAGTCAAAGACACCTCCATTCTTGCAGGAGTGTCCCCAGACTGCTATAATGTTTTTCCCCCAAACTAAATTAAAATCCCTTCTCTTAGCAACAGCAAGGAAAGGTCATTCAATCTCAAATGAACAGAAACAGGGAAGCACTTAAGATAACACTTTCATAACATTCATTTCCCAGAGTGAGAAGAGCAGAAGCTAGTGTCTAAAGCCGAGCAGCAGTTATCAAACGTGCCTAGATAGCCGATCACCAGGGCAGATAAAGAGAGCAGTGTCATGCTCTAGTGGCTGATGGGTATTTTTAACTCCAGTGACACAGACTAGGCTTGGCAGGGGTATTCCGGTCACTTGACAGGATTAGCATTAGGATGGCAGTGACAATAGGGTGGGGCTGCCGCCTCGCACTGCCATGCGAAAACTAGTTTGTGTGACGAGTCAAAGGAAAGACGTTAAATAAAAAAATTATGCACATTTTTGTTCACTCGCATGCATGAACTGAAAACATGAACGAGCATGAAAATGGCTGACATAAAAGCCAGTTCACTTAGAAGGCTCTGTACCTTTGTACTGAGGCTTGTTATACACCTCAATGAAAACATCCAGATTTGCCACTATCAGCTAAATCATTTAAGACACATCCTCTCAGACACTTCTTTCACCTATTTCTCAATGCCCTCTATCCCACCAATTGTGCATATAATAGCCTACTGCCACACGTACACACACACACACAGACAGAGAGAGAGAGAGAGAGAGAGAGTCCCTGTCTTGGTGTTGATCTGTACTCCTACTAGCCTACTGTAAAAGCTTGTGGAACTCAGAGCTGAACTGAGGAATCATAGTAGCACAACCAATCATTTCCAAATCACAAGCTAAAGATGATAGCTAAAAATTCTATGAAGAGATTTTTTAATCTTTTAATCTATTGATAATCAAAATTCCCATGGATCTATTAATAATCAAAAGTCCAATAGACCTGCTTCATTTCCAGTTGCAGCCTGTATATGTACAGGGTTGAAGAACAAACTCACTCAATGGCTTAAATATTACCTGTTCTCATTAAAGATTACCAACACGTGAGTTACAACTTCAGTTCTCGGTTCATGTGACTTTAAACAGTGAATGAGAAAGACACATGTATTGAGTGCCAAAACAAATTTACTGTGAGTCCAGCTATTGATCAAACAAGCAGGTTAAAGGAAATCAGCAAAGTCAGGTGAGCCATTGACTCTTTGAACTGAATGATAGATGCCCATCAGCCTACTTGCCTCTCTCCTGCAGTCTTTCACTTATTAGAGACAGGGCAGACGCTTGCTGACTCAGGGCTTAGTCACAGCCTTGCCTTGGTCTATCTATGTGTGTGTGTGTGTGTGTGGTCGGGGGGTAGGTTGGCTTGAGGGAAAACCGTATGTGTGTGTGTGTGGCTGAAACCCGGGTTCTTGTGGGCATGTCTGAATCACCCCTGCGTCCGAGGAATCCTACTGGGAGGCTTGGTGTGCTGTTGGGAGAGGACAGCTGCCAAAACGATCCCAAGCTCATGCTTCTACTGGGACTCTCATGCTGAAGGCACAGAGATCCTCCTCCTATTACCCTCTACCTTCCTCAGTTTCCTCCCCTAGTCTCTCTCTGTGGCCCTTTTCATCTGGCAACTCATGTCCCGCTCACTTAATCCTCGATTTCTCCCTCCATATCGAGCCCTTCAATAGCACTTGGCCATGTCTTTTTTCTTGAATAGGGCCAAGCCAGGCCTTAGCCGCCCAGGACATATCAACATGCCAAAGAACAAGGGGGTCCCTGTGTCTGTAAGCAACGCCAGACCTGTTTGTTCAGGCTAAGCACCTATAGCTGTCCGCCTCAAGCCTTTGTTTTTGGAATTAGGTCAACAGTCCATCATGGCACCCCATGCTGCTACTGAATCATCTGAGGCATCTCTAAAATCCACCACACACACACACACACACACGCAGACCATGTCCTTCAAGCTTCAGAACATACAGCCTCGCTCACAGAGCTGAACCCCCACTACTTAAATGAGTTTGCTTAGATGCAGTGAACAACGCAACAACGCAAATCTGTTCACACTGTATGGTTTTCCCCTCTCTACTGCCATATTAGGCTGCCTTGACAGGACTGTCAAGCACTGTTACTTTGACCTAGACAGTGTTTAGGTTTGCATACATCACATGATCCTACTAAAAAAAAAACAACAGTATCCAATTCATTTGACTTCACAGTCCACAGGTTCTGAATTATTTTCCTTACTAAACTTTCATTCCGTGGCTATGGAGCGGTTGGAGGGGGTGTCATATCAGGTAGAGCTGGCCTGTGTACTCTGTCATGCGCGGCCATGGCCTCTGTATTTGTTGGTACATAGATGATCTTTGCTTATGGAGACAAGGTCAAATGTTTGTGAAAGCAAACAGCTACTAAACCTGGCACCAAGGCCACGTTTTCTTTTCTCCTGGTGCACCAGTGTTTGCACACAAATATAGCCAGAACAACTGAACATCAATTTCTACCAAAAAAAAATCCTGGTTAATCTTGTTCCAAGCACCTGTTAAAGGAATTATCCGGAGTGAAACAACACGTAGCTCTGTTGATTCACATTGCTATGTGCTATCGATAGGTCTAAGAACGACAGATTTTCATGCACGGTAGACCGAGTAACGAAACGGCAGCCAGCGCTAACTGATTAGGGCATGTCCGTTTCGTTTTCATATGCCCAATATGCTTAGCGTTAGCGGCCAGTTCATGAATTTGGTCTACGTTGTACCTACTGCTGTCATTCTGATGCCTATAGACACCATTCAACAGCCTCAGTCAACAGAGCTACGGGTTGATTCACTCCGGATAATCCCTTTAATAGTGAACTTATCTACATCCTTTCCTATCCTGCAACTATTCTGATGGCCTTCTGGGGTGCAAAAGTGAAGGCATGAATTACACTAGGTGTATGACTGCATTTTTGGCACAGCTACTGACACCATATCAAGATATACAGCCACTCAGTATTATGATCCAGATTTTGTATTTGGATGACGAGAGCTTTTCACAAGTATGGTCGATATCATACCGCACCATTTACTACCTGCCGAGAGCAATAGTTGCTACTGGTTGGAAAGGTCCTGGTGGTGTTTGCTTCCACTGTGCACTCCTCTACCCATGCTTGCATACATCAGTCTATCTGTGCACTGCCCCCCCCCCCCCCCCGCCCCCTTCCTGCAGGTAGCCTGGCTATACACTTTTGCCGTAGGAATGGGGATCTCTAGACATGCCATCACAGTTGCTAATAACTGTTTCTTCACACAATGGGCTTTCCTGCTCTCTCTTTCTCCTACTTACTGAGTGTCATACTGTTTCACTGTCTCACCGTTTGTCTTCAATTGACCAGATTCCATGTAACATCCTCCCTTACCTCATATCACCTCTTTGCCTGTTTCCACTCTACCTTTCACCACACATTAATACACCACACACACACACACACACACACACACAATCTGTCTGTTTCTCAGTCAGGGTGTGCAGGTGGGCCAGCCAACTCAGACAGTATTCAGTGCATGCCAGCCCTGTCCCCAGTAACCCATGAGAGCAGAAATCTCACGGAGACACACACTATGTAAACTTTGCATTGGCACTCTGCACCAGCTCTTTCTTTCTCACACACAGTAGCAGGTTTGCTGTGTCTTATTGGCATTGGTATATATAGATCTTGGATTAAAGGCTATCTCTGAAGAATAAGCATTAGCCAAAATAGTGGAACGTCTTTGGCATTTTGATATGTACAGTAGAATTGCCAATAGAATTGAATACTATTTGTGACTTGCGACTAATTCTGTGATGATGTGTTCTATGCTCAGAGAGCACATAATTTTAAATGTTAAACACTTAGCAGTGCAGTGGCAGTACTTAATAAAACTATGGTAATTAGCCATTGGGTGAGCAAAGTGTATGTGTGAGTGTGAGTGTGTGTGTGTATGTATCTATGTCTTCTATTTCTTCAATAAGGTTTAGTTTCAAGTTGTGAGTAATGTCTGAACAGTCTTCTATGTCGTCTGTTATTTATTGATGCTGTGCTGGCTGCTCGCATTCCCTTGATGTCTCACGGGATCCACCAATCAGGCGCCGGCTATGCATTCTTCACTCTCTGGAACAGGGACCACATCAGCAGTGGCGCAGAGGAGCCAAGACAGCAACAGGGCCAGGGGAGGAGGACACACTGAAACTGTGTGTGTGTATGTGTGTGTGTGTGTGTGTGTGTGTGTGTATGCTATACCTGTGTGTAAAAGAGTGAGATCTCTTTCCAATAGCATACATAAACCATTTGTGCAAAGATATCAGATAGTTGAAAATTCCTTGCTGAAATGTGATTCTGAAAATCGGACAAACAATCTTGATCTGAGACAAGATGCTCAACAATACAGAATGAGAGAAGATTAAGGTCAGGAAAACAAGGGGGTTATAAAGATTTCATATCATATGCCATACTAGGCAGCTGTTTGGTTGACTGTAAATAGGTGTTTTTGCCAGCTTATGTGGTCAGATGGAGATGTGTGTGTGTGTGTGTGTGTGTGTGTGTGTGTTTGTCAATCTACAAATCTAATCATCTTCATTTTGGAAAGTGATCTTAAATGCAAACAACCACCCCACCCCAACATACAGGCAAGACCTTATTAAAAGCTTAAACTTGTTTCTTTAGCATAGCCATGCAGAGTGTAAACATTGGGTTACAAATGTCACAAGTACATTCCACAGACTCATTGGCATTCCTTAAGACTCATATTTTACTCTAATATACAGCACTAAATGAAAGCTGTCAGGAGTTGTGTCCCCCTGAAGTTTTAAACCATTGCGACAGGGATTGACAGTTGGAAAAACAACCACAAATGTAATATTTCTGACAGAATCACAAAAAGATTCAACAATTAATACAATGAGTGACTAAAATGCAGGGATAATGATGCCGCATGCAGTTTTGTGAATGCATACATAATAAGCACATAAAACTGCATTTGTTATTACTCTGTTTTGACAGGGAAATTATGCTATGTTATACTGTGTATATGTCAATACAAGCAGCAAAGAAATATCCATTTGGATCTTTTGTCAACATCTTCAGGATTAAGCTGAGAGCAGAGAGATTATTGTAGAGGGCTAATGTTTTCTTTTCTCAAATCAGATTCATGTCTGGCCTCTTTCGACACATCTGGAATTTAAAAACACACAAAGCTCCACTTTGGGTGTCTTTTCACGATTGCAAAAGCACAAACAGGCGTGAACCATGTTAGCAAAATAACAGTTTCCCAAGTACTGATAATAGGCCTATGTTTCTCAAACGACCAAATATAAAAATATTAAATAAATTTGAATAAATGGAACAAGATTCAATTAATCAATAAACGGAAATGCCAGTTGGTTATTAAAGCCTCCACACTGATTTTTGACAGACATGAATGTGCACAATTTATCATGTGTTAATATAAAATGCTGGTCTAGCTGTTACAATATAGAGTCCGATTTTCAACGCTTTTACCCTGTTGATATTCTACGTCCAAATACAAATCATGTAGACTACTTCAAACAGAGAGCTGTAATGCCTACCAGGGTGTTCTTTGCTTTTGCTTTTCATAGAGTGAGTGACCTTTAGATAACATAAGCCTACGTCGAGAACACACGTCCAGGGCTCAGACAGAAACTGTGTTTGAAAGTATAGTAGGCTACCATAGTGCGTAATTCTCAAGGAAGCAATTGTCGCGTTCTGGCACAACGCTTTGAAAATTTCCATTCAAACGATTCACGCATCTGTCTGCAATAGCCTCACTCGTGCCAGAACTAACGGTCCGCTTTAACGGCACTGTTACTTCATACTGGGGGTGGGGGGTACCAACTTCCAAAGGCAATGTGCAACGCATCTCATGCCATGACAGAATGACAACTTCTGCACTTCACTTCACTTCAATGTGCAGGGGAACGACAGGTTTAAAGAGTCGCATGCTTTTTCATTTCTGAGTTACTCCATCTCGCGCACACTTGACAGCCGCTGCCGAAAGGGGGTTGGACTCGCAGCCTGTTGATCCGATCAGAAAAGAGCGAGGAGCTTGCGAAACACCGGTGTCAAAGTGTAGGCTACGCAAAGTTTCAAGCCAACAAAATGTCAACAGGTCAATACTATTCGTATTTTAAAACAATAATTTAATTAAATACTTTATGTATTATTTTACTGATGAATATAGGTTAAACCGTTTGTATATTCTGCGATCCACTTCTGTTTAGTTCTGTTGGACATGTCCTCATTGCAGAGCTCTGGACGTGAGTTTGTTTAGAACATACAAAGCGCCGCGCTAAATTAATTCTCAGCAAAATAAAACGCAAACAGTTAGCTAAACAGCATAAAAGCTTGTGGAAATTGAATTCCTACCTTGGCACACCCGTTAACTCCGCTGTCTTGTCACATGAACTACAGCAAAGCTCCAAGTGTAAATACGTCCCAGAAAGACAGCTACTCTCCTCGTCTTTCTGCCAGCGGGCTACGTAGTTTTTCATTTGCTTCTTCTCTCGACCCGCTTGCCCCCTCCCTCTCGCCCTCCAACCGCCTACTTCCGGTATGTTTTTTTCCGCGTGCGCGCGTTTGTTTTTTCTTTCCATTTTCAGCCACTGCGGTTCATCTAGTCAGTGGTAAACTACAGCTTCTTAATATTTAGGCCTACACATTGAAAACGCTTAGGAAAAATTCCGTTGACCATGTTACCATTCTTAAAAAATATCTATTTTACAAAAATGACAATGCTATGGCAAATCGCACTGACCTGTCATTAAACTGATTGGCAAAAATAATAAGGTAGCCTACCATTATGTGTTTATTTAGGTCCTACTGATAATTAAATTGGTAGGCCTAAATAAACAAACCATTTTTAAAAGTAGCCTAGATCTTAAGGATTTCTGTAGACTATATTTGACTTAAGTGTTCCTCTAATGAGACAGGTGGACAGAATGTAGCAGATGTTTGTAGTCTGAAGTGAAACATATGGCATCCATTCCCTTCACCCCAGTTTAACCCATCTCATCCTTAAGAGTAGAAGCGGTTTTCATGCATGAAATTTCAGCATTTTTGTGTTAGTTATAATGAATGATATATGTCAATGAATGAATCAGACTTATGCGGCACTCATGTAGGCCTACTTGGTGTCCTAATACAGAAGTAAACAAATGTGTAATGGGCACCTACTGGGACAATTTCAGACCTGCGAAAATCCTAATGACTTAAAAATTGTGCCATGTGATAGTTATGTGTGTATCAAAAGTGGGGAGTATGAACTTAAAATAACTTCAAAATAATCTAAACCTGCGTAAGAGAGTAGCTTTAGGACTGGATAAGAGGGTGCTTAACCTCTGGATACGTATGAATGAATGTGAACAATTTGCAGTTTAGGAAATTGAGTTATTACTGAAAAAGACAATAAACTCTACAGGACTTTGGTCTATGGCCATGAGCTAGAGAGGTGTACAAAATAAACCAACTTTCTTTACACTGTGCTGAGAGTTCATTTAATGTTGGGATGCACTGCCTATCTCAGCTTCATAGGGGCATGTATCATATTTCATAGTACAATACAGTGTAATGCTGTTTTACTATTGATGCATTTTCTGCATTAGGTGCTGCAGATAATGCCAGTTGCCACAGTTGATCCCTGTATTTCCAACCAATTGTAATTGTAAAGGCCAAACTAGTGACAACAAAAACATCCGGCTTATGGTATGGCACATTTCATACACAGAGGTTGTTCAATAAAATAAATAAATAAAGTACCATACAGAAAATGATAGAAAGTGTGTATGATAAAATATAAAAACACCAGTATCAACAAAATATAAAGGAAATACTGGCTGTCAACAGGTATTTACTTGCAGATTTTTTGCTAGTCGTCTTACTATTTGGACTGGCATTACCAGCGAAACCAGTTAAATCATTCAAAATTCATGGAAAAAAACACACCTCAAGCTGCTGTTTTTAGTTATTGACTTGTGAACTTATGACCAATATTGCTGGTGCAGTTGACAGTATATATATTCTGTACACCCACACACACATACACCGGTGTTAGATTTATTGATGACAAAAACTGAGACACATGCAATTCTCTTTTCCCTCTGGTCTTATTGAGTGTGAGGTGAGGAGAGGCGAAGAGCCTCAGGTGTTAGACTGACTGGTGGTGGTTGCCAAAACCTTCATCTTGAATTATGGCCCATACTGCCACCACCACAGTGACCTCTAGTGGTGACTATGTGGCAACACATTGAATGCAGCACTGAACGTATTAACTAGATTTGATCAACAAATAGACAGTGAACTAATGGTAGTTAAGTGTCCACGTTCATGTGAAAATTTTGGTATGTCCACCCACATGCCTCACACATACACACACACACATTATGCTGTGTTAATTTAACTAAAGCTGGAAGTTAAAGAAGACCGAAATTCATGTGTAGAAAGGAACTAAGTTCTTTTTGCATCATGAGGGAAAGGAAACAAGATAGAGAAGACGGGCAGAGGAGACAGAAAGATTGCACGGAAATGATGCCCACACACAGGCAGAGGAAGCTGTATGCTACTCAGTTCAGTCTCAAAACTACTCACTTCCCTTTCCACACTCAAAGTAAAATATGGCCTCTGCATCATGTCAGCAAGCCAGGGCAGGACACCGAAAATCACATACACACAAACACACACACTCAATAAGGCCATCTCGCCGATCCAGGGGTGTATTGATTGCCTGTTCTGATTGGTAGCTTGTCGGCTGAAAAGATGGCTGCTGCCTTCAGATAAGCTGAGTCATCAGAAGTCTCCTGGGGAACACTTTTCATTTGTACACCCCCACAAAATCTCTTTTAACACGTGCATAGACACACACACACACACACACACACACACTTGTACTCTCTTTCGCCATCTTGTTTATTCCCTCACCTCATCAATATACAGTGTACATTTAAACATGAATATGCGTTTTTTTCAATGTGCCTGTTGACTGGATTTCTTCTTCTTTAACCATTCAACACCAAAGCATTTTTTTTTCCGGACACTGAAAAGCACTTTTTTTCCCCAAGAGTGTCAATGTTTATCTAATGTGCCACACAACAATGCACAAAACCAAAACAGATAGTGAAAGAAAATTATTCCAATCCACACATTGTCTGCATAATCAGGTGACTAAATGGAAACTTGCCACACAAGATGAAAGTGTTGCATTAACATTTTTTCTTTGTACAGATTATGAATCATTAAAGAAACTAAGGTCACCAGTCTCTGTACTGTGGACTGCTTGCTTACTGAAAAGAAACACAACCTTAAGCAGTGGTGGTAAGGCTCTGGTCAGTGCGTCTGGCCAACTGGGTTAATCCCCTCTGTAATAATGCATCACCAGTCATCACTCAAGATGCAATCCCAATGAAGTAAACAGAGAACATCATGTAGTAATTAGCACCCAGACTCTTGGAAGTTTTAGCTACAGGGGCTCTATAATAGACCACATAGGCTTTGGCAGCCATGATGTGGTGAACTAGCCTAGCTGATAGCATCCTACTCTAGTTCACGGCACACAAATGCCCTCATCATCTATCACACCTTCTTACACTTCACTTAGGGCTCTGCAGCCGGGCTAATACAATTTGATGAGCAATATGCCCTCTGACTACCTTTGCCATATTGGTGTCATTTCCTAATTTCCAGATATTAAATATTCCTTCATTAACCCCAGTAACTCATTCAAAGTGTGCATTTTACTTATAGTGCTGAAAGATCACAAAAAGTGAAAGTAAAAAATTTTCAATTTCCTTATTAAGCACACACCTTTACACCTTTCGCCATGAAACAAAAGAACAAAATCCAGCTACATGCCACACCTCAATTTTTTAATGAAAGGATTTGCAACATAATTTACAGGGTTTATAGAAAGCATTTTCCCCCAGGCCCTGTTCAAACAGATATTGTACATACGCATCAGTGATTACAATACATTTGATAAAACCGTAAAACATAACTGGACTGAAGAGTCATGAATGAAGCCCAAAAGCAGCCCTGATAAATGTTAATGAAATGCAAGCATGCACTGAGTCTCGGGATGTCAGGAATAAGTGCTCAGGATTTTAGCACCTGTTAAATAACAGCACTGTCTTATTCCAATGCCATCCCAGTGAGGTTAATAAGAGATTCACGGGTGCGAGGGGGGGGGGGGGGGGGGGCTTTTTTGCTTCTAGAATGTCAGGCTAGGCCACGCAAGCGATGATGTTCTTTTGCCGTCCCCCACTGGCAACCTTTCTAGTAAAATGGCTGCCACAGGATGACTCGTGGGGAGGTGCTCTGATATGCAGAGATAAATCCCAGACTAATGTCTGGCGTAGCCTAATGAAAGGCAATGCAGCAGTGACCTTTTTACAGTGGCACACCAAACATGATGAATGACTTTATCTGCTGCCGTCTTGCTTTTCTTCCCTTCTTTCTGCCCCCCTCCCTCCCCTATCTCCCTCCCAACCCCACCCCCCACCCCTTTTTGGTCCTTCTGTTTTGACAGAAGGGGGCCTGCGGGCTATGTGTGGAAATCTGGGTGTCCTGAGTGGAGGGGGGGGGGGGGGGGGGGGGGGGGGGGTGGGGGGGGTAAGAGAGGCAGAACCCACAGACCTCAGGAGGCTTTCGGAACGCCAAATCCTGAGGCACAGTGAGGAGGAGAAGGAGGTGGGGGTGAGGTTGGGGTGGTGGCGTGCTTGCCTCCTCACCCTGAACTCTCATCCCAATCGCCAGAGGCAGCCAACAGGAGA
The DNA here is from genome assembly GCA_017657215.1 of Limnothrissa miodon. Lineage (NCBI taxonomy): Eukaryota > Metazoa > Chordata > Actinopteri > Clupeiformes > Clupeidae > Limnothrissa > Limnothrissa miodon. Next base: position 41,242 of record JAGFZM010000922.1, read on the forward strand.
AGGACACAGAAGGAGGTTGTATTCAAGGCAGTTAAGTCAACTTAGGAAAGACACAGAGGAAGAGGAAGAGGAAGAGGAAGAGGAAGAAGAAGAAGAAGAAGAAGAAAAAGATGAAGAAGATGAAGAAGATCCAAAACCCCACAGCAGCAGAAAGAGAGGTTGGAATGACAAGAAGAAAAAAGAAGAGAAGGCATAGTGCAGTATACTCAGAGAAGGGTACAAGATAAAACAGAGATAGAGAAATATACTATAAAACATTCAAGACTAATATTAGGTTACAGCTTCTCTTAACAGTTGTCTTTACACAGTGCTAGCTTACATAGTTTTTGATATAAGAAAAATATAATCATTTAGAAGAGTTTGAGGTGACAGAAACATTTGACAGGAAATCTCCCCAAAATCTTTCAGGGTAATGGCAAAGTGTCGTCAGCAATTCTAATTAAGAGACACCAATCTAAAGTAATAACAGTAGTATCATACTGCTGTTTAAATTGCTGGGAGCCATAACAAGTAGGAGGTGACAAGTACACACTAGTGTATTCCTCTGGGTCAACTACTTCAACGTGATTGAGCCATTTGGCTTTCATTGACACATGTGAAACGGTTAACTGACTTCAAACTTTTCTATAGGCAGAATAAAATTGGCAACTGGCTTTTCTCAAAACCAAAGCTTACATCACCAATTACAAGCTCAGTATGTACAGCCTATACGTTCAATAAAAAAAAAAAAGTGGTGAAGCAATGTCTCATCACCATAAGCACAGTTCCTGCATTTACTATGATGCCATTTCTTCTGCCATGTCCAAGGTGAGGGATTCTGGGGGGAAAAAACAATATGCTTGATCAACATCTTTAAGTTGTCAGTTAATTTGTGTGTATGGTGGACTCTGTACTGCGTGTGTGTGTGTGTAAAGTAGAGAGAAGTGGCTCACCAAACTGGCTCTCTCCGAGCTGTACTGGGGTGGCCTCGGCGGCCTCGTTGTGCATGAGCGAGTCGAGTGTGCGAGGAGACATGGGGAACAGATCGCTGGTGTTTCCTGAGTTAGTGCTGCATGGGAAACAAAGCAAAGCAACAAGGGCAATCAGATAAAAAATAAAATAACAGCACGCTCATCTAGCTCGCTCTCTTGCTTTCCCTCACACATATTCACTCCTGGCCTAAAAGTGCGCGCGCACACACACACACACACACACACTAATCTCAGATATATGAAAACACAAAGACATGCAAACACACAGACGTTGTGTGTGATAAAATCAGTCAGACTGTTTGACCACAGGGCATAAGCCAACAGTCAGCTTATGTCTCTCTGTGACTGACTGACTGACACACACACACACACACACACAAACATATAAGACTTGTTTGTTGATGACTGGTACATATTAAGGTGGGACTTGTCTTTGAGAGGTGCTACTGTAACTCCACCCAAAGAGATGTGATGGGACAACTACAAAGAAAGACAAGAAGCATCACCCTCTCATTCTCTCATGCACCCCATACTCACCATAGAAAACACACATACTCACCATAGAAAACACACACACACACACACACACACACACACAGACTAATGTTTGTGTAAGTGAAATTAGACATCAGACAGAGGAAATGCAAAGCACATGCTTTCAATGAATGAGATGATGAGCAGTCAAAGACGTCCACCTAATGCAAAGTGCAGGGTATTAGTCCAGGCATGCCCTCCAGACTGGGGGATGAAGAGATGGAAATGGTCCCCATTCTGTCTCTGTATAGTGTGGCCGTGACCAACCCAGACAAACTGACCCTAACTAACAGACAAGCCCTGGCCCAGGATTGCAAGGATCTAAGCCAACTCCTCCCTCGGCCTTCAGGGGATCTCAGGGTCTGGCAATGTGCAACAGGTCACCGACTGTGGCCAGAGTACTGTAAATGAGATGGAGTCTACTCAGTGCTCTTACTAGCACACAAAAGCAAGGTCATATGGAGGGGGAAACAACAAACAAACAAACAAACAAACAAAATAAAAGTGTTGCACAGGCCTGAGATATACTGAAGGCTTTCCTGGAAATCAAATCAAACTATGTACACTGGCCATTCAAGGTAGATGCCAACTTTTGAGAGTTGGAGGATCACTGGCGTCTTCTGGCCAAAATGCTCTTTTATGGCCTTTTATGACACTTCATTTGCACCTGCTTGAGACTCCATGATTAAACCCAGTGGGGGGTGTGACTGTAGAGGGCCGTCAGTGGGAGTACTGCTAGACCAATCCAATCGTTCCAAAGCACCAGGGCCCAGGACAGGGCAGAGAGTATGCTGTGACAGACGCAGGGCTTCTGCCCCAACAGTCACTTCAATAGGCAGAGGAGAGAGGAGTGACCAGTGAACAGTGTGGGCAACATGTCAGAGGAGTTAGCGGAAAGCCAGAACACTAGTTGTCTACTTCTACTGAACAAAGATGACAAGGGTTATCCTCGAGTTAGAGGGGAACTTTGACAAAACAAATGTGTGAGATGACAAAGAAACAAACACTACACCAAAAGGACACCCCAATCTATATAGTCAGAGGACGTTAAAGTAAATCAGGGACAGACGTCTCTTACTCTCCCCTTCTCCCTCTCTAGCACCATTCCACACCCACCCTCCATGACATCTGTGCCCCTATGCCTACCCAGAGAAGCCGTTTCCTAGGAGCTCACTTTCCGGAAAGTCCATGAAGACCGAAGGACACCTACGGAGAGAGTTGAGTTTTACAACCTGCCTCACACACACACACACACACACACACAAACACCCACACACACACCTGCACCCATACAATATAACCTCAGTGACCCTCACAACCCAGCCCCTATACACGCACACACAGGCACACACACGCGCACACACGTGCACACACACAGTCACAGACACACACACACACACACACACACACACACACACCCCTGCAGTCATTTAGTAATCTCACTACCCACACACAAACAGAAATACCCACATCGACAGTTATCTCAGTGATGTGTACATAAACACTCCCTCCCAGACAAACACACACACACACACACACACACAGAAACGAAAAATAAAGATCTTGAAAAAATCTAATCCAGAAAGGAAATCATTTTGTTCTCAGATCCCTCTTCTTCAGGCCACTTAACTTGTGTTCGCAGCAGCTCTTCAAACATGATCAAACTCACTTGAAAACCCTCTTTGGGCATGCTCACTGACACTAGACAAGGGCCAGCGGGTTATGCTCATTCAACACGGGTTGAATACCCGCTCTACAGCCGCGCTTCGTGTAATAGTGGAGGGTATTGCCAAATGAATAGCCCATAGAGACTGACTGGTCAAGGGCCTGGGAGGTGGATAGGGAGCTAAACCCCTTTAAGGGTCCTTAGAGCATGAAGAGCTGCCCAACCTCCCCCTGTCCACGCTTCCACACCTATCCCATGACCATCACAGACTCTCACGGAGCGTTTCCATGACAACACATTAGCACTACTATACTTTTTTTGCTTTTTCTTTTATAGTTGTACCTGGTACACATTACGTTTTTTTTCCACACCTGCTTTGACCAGGTTGTATCGGGGCTGAGCTGGTACTGAAATGAACTGACTGACGACCACTGGTTGGTCTGAAAGCCTACATGATCACCGCACCGCACCACAGTTGAACAGTGGTAAATGAGCAAAGCCCTGCTAGCAGAAAGCTGGCTTAGCCGCAGATAGCAGCAGAGAGATGAACCCCTTCCCATCCACTCAAACACACACACACACACACACACACGCACACGCATACTTACGGAGTTACACAGATGAACTTGGTTTTGAGATAGGGCTGAGTGGAGGCTGTGAAGAGAACAGACAGAGAGGGAGAGGGCAATCAGAGGCTGCTGGGATGGACAACAATCAGCTTGAATGGGCTGTCTGACAGCTCTAGTGGAGGGCAGCAAATGAAGGGTGAGTTAGAGAGCCCTCACAATGGGGACCAATCACAACCATGCAGCCTACCCAATAGCCCACACAATGATCAAATCACAAGCACTTCTACTGCCTCCACTCCACCCAGCATAACATGCCCCGCTCAACGTATAACTGCAGGTTGACCCGGGTTCCCCTCTCTTTCTAAACACACACACACACACACTTACACTTCATGCCAGCAAACTCAAAAAGTCTCTTTTTTCGCCACTGTTTTTCCATATTCCATATGATGCTCTTCCTTTCTCTTATCTCAGATTCCCGATCTCAGCGAGTGCACTCAATCGCGGCGCTACTTTTGTACATTTAGGTTTCATTAAGATCCAAACAGGGATAAAGTTTGAAGCGACTAAACACATAGCCTACACCTGTTTACATTTCACTCTTGAATTTCCCCTTGGGGATCAGTGAAGTATATATCTATATATCTATCTATCTATCTCTTTTTCCTCAAGTAGTTATCCAACTGACTTTGGTGACAAAAAAAAAGCGTGGAGATTGTGTAAGCCGATAATAAGGATAACTGTGGGAGGAACACTTGGGAGTCCTTCACTCCTTCACTTCATCACTCTTTCCAGTAACATCAGAGGATTCTACTGCGCAGACAGTGAAGGACTCCCAAGTATATCTCCACCATCCATTATAGTTATCGTCCGCTCCGAAAATCTCCATGTTTAGTTTTGGCGTCACCATAGTTAGTTGGCTGACTACTCGTTAACGCAGTTGAATACTCCCAACATGAGCGCTCACACTGAGACGAGAGAAGCACATAGTGCAATATGGAAAAACGATGGCATGCTACACAAACAGTACATACATTATATAGAACACAGACAACTCATATATCCGACCCTCACCAAAAATAAATAAATAAATTGAATGTACATGATTGACGCACATGCCATATTTTATTTTAGAAATCAGCTAAATGAACCCAAAAGCAACTAGTTGGCAGGTACGACACTTACTGCATCCATCGTTGAGCTCAGGCTCGGGCTGGGCTTCAGGTCGGCAGAACTTGCCAAAGGCCTCTTCTTTAGGGATCTCCGGGAACAGGTAGACTAGTGGGGACACCAGGATGTTGGTGGCGTCCATGATCTTGTAGCCCATGATGATCTCGGCAAAGGACATACTGTTGAGC
>JAGFZM010000922.1:48839-52386 GCA_017657215.1 Limnothrissa miodon
AAAAGGCAGAGTGTTTTTTGGTGTGTGTGTGTGTGTGTGTGTGTGTGTGTGTAAAATGGAAGAACAGAGTGTCTGAGAATATAGGGTGGAAATGAATAGGTAAGAAATTGATATTGAGCATGGACTCACCTCCAAGTCGATCTTGAGTCCTTGGTGGTAGACTTCTGTCTCAAAGGTGATCAGATGAAGTTCCTCCGTGACTATCAGAGAGGCCTGGGAGAGAGGCAGGTGGAGGAGAGCTCATTAGACCATTAGGGCCAGAAGAGAGAGGGATGGACGAGCTCCTTATTGGGAGTGTGTGCTGTGGGAGTGTGTGTTGGATGCGGCTCACACTTACATCGCTGTTGGTTCTCCCTCCATTGCCACACCTCTGCTCCCGGAGAGTCTGACAAAACGAGAAACAAGAAGCTTCTGAAAACTACCCCTAAACATGCTCATGAATCTTGTGGCTCCTGGACGACACGCCCTTAGCGCCTTGGCCACCTCCTACTCACCAGGTGTTTGAACTCTGCTGACAGGCTGCCATTGTTGGACTCCTCCATGTTCATCACTTTGGTGTTGGTGCCCAGGATGTTAAACTTGCGTGACCTGAACATCAAACGCGCAGAAATAAAACATGCTTGTCAACATGATCATTTAAAATGCAAGAGCCTTGATTTCAGGAAATACAGGTTTGTAGTGTCACAAGAGGAGAAATGACCACGCACGAAAAATATTCAATCTAATCAAAGGTTTACAGCAGATGACAGTTCAATCAAAATAGGATCAGTGAAACGAAATAGCAACCCAATGAACTACCCCTTTCAGTCCTACCAGTTTTTACTGGGATCAGATTAAATGTGTCCATATCAACAAGCCATGAAAAAAACAAATCCATGCCTTCATTTTAAGTAGGGTTGGCTACTGCAAAGGCTTTTTCACAGGCTTGCCAAAAACCACTGTTATGCTGTAAGTTACATACCAAAGTATACCGTGATATATATCATCTACCGTCTATGGTTCAAAATATATCGCAATATAAATTTTAGACTATATCGCCCACCCCTAGTTATTTCCATTGGATATTCACCCAGCAAACAAAGTAGCCTATTTGAAAAGTTTTATGCAGAAGAAATGGCGGTTGCTGTTGTGGACAAAATCATAAGAAAATGCCATGTAATAGAAAGAGCATAAAATCAAGGATTGTGTGGCGAGCGAAAGCTTTGTTCACTTGAGAGTTGTACGAGAAATATATATCGTATCGAACATTCATACAAGCATCCCGCCAATTGCAATCTCCTCCTTTGACTTCTTCTGACATCATTACAGATACTTGAAACATAATTTTGCCTAGTCAAAACTTAATTGCAAGACATCTGTAATTACATTTTGACTAGGCAAAATGAAAGTTAAAGATATCTCCAATTGAGATATCTCTAATCAGATTTCATTTGAAGATATCTATATATTGATAATAGATATCGACAATTAAATTACGACTATCCATAATTCCAGTTTGAGATATCTACAACATAATTTTGACTAGACAAAATTCCAGTTCAAGATATCTATAATATCGTTTTGACTAGTAAAAACTTATATGGATATCTTTTACTGAGAGGAATTGAAGATATCTTGAACTGGAATTTTTACTAGGCGGAACTGAATTGTAGATATATCAAACTGCAATTATGGATAGTCATAATTTAGTTGAAGATATCCGCATTCACATTGTGGATATCTGAAATTGAATGGTAGATATCTATAATGACGAACCCCATTGAAATGAATGAGAAAAGTGACGTAATTTGTCCTAGGAAGAATGACGTTGTGGATATCTGAAATTACACGTGTGGATAGGAAGAATACCGTTGCAGATATCTGAAATGTTAATTTTGACTAGGACGAAATGAATTACAGATATCTCTAATACATATCCAGACTACCTATTTAATGTCAACAAGGCTTGCCATACAAATCTAAAACAAAGCCAGTTTATGCACCTCAGAAGTTCCTGACGAATTAGCCTATCAAGATCAATGACCATGCCCATGTCCCTAAACTGCTGAATCATGCGTTTTGTATAGTTCTCATTTATGATTTTGCTGTTAGCCATCAAGGAGCAACAGGCTAACGTAGAAATGCCTTCATTTCTATACATAGGCCATTCTTAGACCATCATGTGCGCCTATGAGCTGCAGTAATTATTCATAAATGACAGTGCTTTCCAGCACAACACAATTCTGCAACATAGTCTATTTTGACTATTATTTCATTGTAAATTATACATAGTCTATTTTGACTATTATTTCATTGAATATTAGTATAATATTAAGGCTATAGGCTATTAGGTTAGGCCCTTGTATAACTAGGGAACTTAAGCAATATGGGAAATGTGCCTGACATCACATCACACTGTGTTGCGCTGCACTGTGCCGTCGCAGTAGATTACTATAAGTTGCTACTCAAAAATGTTTTTTTCAAGGTTGGCAGTGTTCATTTCTCTAAAAATGTTAACAGTAGGCTACGCTATTGCCAAAGGAGCACTTGTCTTCACTAAATTTAAACCCATGTTACAGCTAATGAAAAAGAACGGTATTGAAATTTTTGCTGGTGCTCCTAACTTCCTAACTCCTAACGAGCACTGGTGCTACCGTTAATTTCAAGCCCTGAAAGTAATAGAATACTAATCAATGCCAACAGTTCCTGTTTTTCCAGCCATCACACAATATCATACTGTGTTGCTGCTCACAGCCAAGCGCACACAAACACACACTCGCACACACAGCTTGTCCTTGTTTCCTGTAAGCCACACATATTGGGGAGGGCCGGCCTGTACAAGAAGGCTGGCACAATCAGTTGTGCAATCAAGGTCATGAATGCAAGTAGGAAGAGAGTAGAGAAGCCGGGAGATGGTGACAGATGAGAGGGAGAAGAAGCCATGGCTTGGACTGAGACAAAGCTACCAGTTGCTCAACACAGGATGTGGTTTTAGTTGAACTTAACACTACACGGTGTAAGCAAACAACAGACTCACCCGCGAATGGCATCTCCTGATTCCCTATAGAGGAGCAGAAAAACATAAACAGTTTAGCCATATTTTGATCTTAAGAAATAGTGAGCAATAAACAATCCAATGGCATGGCCTTGTATTTCAACGTACTTGTCAATGCAGACTTTGATTTTCAGCTGGTAATTCAGCTCAGGAAATTTCACCAGTAATCTAAAAAAAAAGCAAGGAGCAGATATTGAAAATCACAAATGTGTGTGGTTGTACATGTTTCTGTGTGTGTGTGTGTGTGTGTGTGTGTGTGCGTGCGCATGTGCATAACTTTACCTGACTTTGTTGGTGAACTGGACACCTGTTTTGATGACCAGTGGTCTGTCAGGGTGCATGGGCATGCAGGGCTGCCTTTCCACCACAAATGCACTGCAGGAAAACACACACACAGCATTAACTAAGCACTTTGCTTTGGCCCTCTCAATTGGGTTGTTGTATACAGCTTACCCTACCAGAGTTTTGTTTGTGTGCGAGTGTGTGTGCATGTCGTGTCACTGTGTGTGTGTG
>JAGFZM010000922.1:52396-80631 GCA_017657215.1 Limnothrissa miodon
GCCATGTGGACCATGTACCATGTCTCCAGGCGGTCCAGGCAGATGTTGGGCGGGCCCCCGATGCAGGCAATCTGCTGCCTTCTCTTCCAGTCGGCCAGCTCCTCATCACTCAGGTTCTTCTGCACAAAGTCCATCGCAGACAGCAGCCCGGCCATCTCAGTCACGATTTGCTGTGGAGGGAGAGACGGGATGACAGGATGAACAAAAGCGGAGGTAGGTGTAGATGCATAGCGGACAGGTGTGCATAGCGGACAGGTGTAGATGCATAGCGCCAGCCTCAGAGAGAGAGTGAACACGTCAGCACTAGGACTCCTCTCACAATTACTCTGAATAACAGCAGCTCCTCCATTATTTAGAAGTGGAGCAACAACCATGGAGAAGCCGCACCAGACTAAGAGTGAACAGAAAGTAAAAACAGTGGGGGGGGGGGGGGGGGGGGGGGGAAAGTAGAAACAGTAGGGAGAAAGGGAGAGAGAGAGAAGCAGCTGGCCTGGTGGCTTACCCTCCGTAGCTGGTCAAGGGCACTGAGCATTTGCTCCAGCCGAGCCATCTTCTGTCTGGTGGCGGCTGCCTGGCTGTTCCCATTCAGGTCCTGGGATAGCTCTGTGGCCCACACAAACACACATACACACACACACACACACACACACAGACAGAGAGAGAAATCTAAACACTCGAAAGCAGTTGGGCCTCTGGATTATGTGGTATGGACAATGTGTTTGTGTGTGTGTGTGTGTGTGTGTGTGTGTGTGTGTGTGTGTGTAGTAGCACAGTGTGAAATTGTGTGACTAGTAGAAAACAGGAATAGGCCTGGTCACGGTAACCGCATACCAGCATGTTATGACATCGTTACCGCATTATGCAACGACCCTACCCAACCAAAAAAAAGCATAGAAAGTGAACAATATAGAGTCATGGCACCACGATGCCTCTGGACACAGACGTCAGAAGGTATTTGTAGGAGGAAACTCTGGACTCCCAGACAGACACACTAGTCTGGTGCCGCAGCAATCATGCCAGATACCCACTGCTCTCAAGGGTCTTGAAAATACATGACCATTTGTGCTACAAGTGTTCCCTCTGAGCGTGTTCAGTGCTGCAGCAGGTAATGTTGTTAACGTCTTTAAGGCCTTTCTATCAACAAATAAGAAATATGACGCTGAGTGAGCGATTACCGTAAAACTGTGGTTATTTCTTGTGCGGTTACCGCGGTAACAAAAAATCTAAACCAGCCCAGGCCTAAACAGGAATATGGCACTGTTGGCATCAATAAGTGGTGTATTACTTTTTCCAAAACCCCTCACACACAAACACACACATACACACACACACACACACACACAATCACAATCTATTTCTCCTTGTTTACCATACATCACACATACTGAGGAAAGACAGGCCTTGCTGTCTGTGTGTGTGTGTGTGTGCGCGCGTGCACGCCACAGAGAGTTTGTGTGTGTGACTGAGGGCTTGCCTTCCTTACCTCCAGCACTCTTTAATGTCTTGTAATTGAAATCAAAATCATCCTGAAGATTCTCAAGCATCTTCATCTTTTGCTCCATATCCTTGAGAAAAGAGGAAAAACTGCATTAGGATCAACCAATAGCACCCTCCCCAATCATTACAAGTATACAGAACAATAATCTGGTTTATGCAGGAATATTGGTGTTAAATTATTATTTAAATAATATTTTTGCCAAAACCTTCTAACTTCTTCCGACTACTGGTCTGGCAGCACAATACTCAGTGACTAAAACCCCACACATGGGGTGTGACTGTTGAAAACTATGTTTGAGGTTTAGGATGTACTTGGTTAAAAAACAAAATATGATGCATACATTTTAGTGAATATCTGTCCAATGTAGTGGACATCACGAAAGAGCTAAACATATAATACTGTATAACCAGCTTCCTGTTTACTCGTGTTTACCATCAATACAAGAGTAGGCTAATTATAAACAATGTGGAGACCCAAAGGCAGGGAAGTAATAAATGATGTGGAGGAGGTTCCTCTGATTCTTGTCACATAATCCAGGGTAAGGTGGCTCTGCACTGTCTAATGCATAGAGAGAAATGGTAGTGACTAAGTCTAGGCTCACAAACACACACATAGGCACACCCATTCTTCTACACAGAGATGCTCCAAAGGCCGCACTCTCTAGCTTCTGCTGTCTGGTTACCATGGCAACTTACTTGCACTCTCTTCCTGATGTCCTGCAGGTTGTGCTCCAGAATCTGCTGCTTTTCTGTCACCACAGTACCAGAGGGGTGGGCTGCTTGGCCATCCTATGGACACACAGATGGGAAAGGTCAAGAGTCAGGTGAGTCATAGACTCAGACAAAAAAAATCAGATCCATTCAAATCATTTGTTTCCAATGCCTTATCATCATGTCTGCTGACATTTTCCTGTGTGTGTGTGTGTGTGTGTGTGTGAGCCTCAGACCTGCTGTGCGGTGGTGGCGTTCTGCAGCAGTCTCTGCTCCTCCCAGAGGCAGCGGGCCACTATGCGGGCGATCTCCATGGGCTTCTCCAGGTACTTGCTCTGCAGGTGCTGCTTGATGCGTCGCAGGTTGTGCTGGTAGAGCACGTTGTTCTCCTGCAGAAAGCGGCTGTACTGCTGGTCGATCTCCCCCAGAAGGTTGTGGAAGACCAGCGTGGCATGAGACTCCGTGTTGGCAGCGTAAGCCCTGGAGAAGACAGTTCATGATGTTTGTGACGGGACAGGAATTCAGCTGGTGCTAGCCATGCTCAACAATGGCTGCTGTACCATCACATTCCAAAGAACTCAGAACACTGCGCAGAATAAGAGGTCAGAGGTAGTATGGAAGTGATGGAAATAATAACCACCATCATTTTCCAATTACTGACCCTAGTTATTGCAATGGTTTTGCAAAAGGTCCTCATATCTGAAATTGGTGCATAGAGTTAGGCTATTCATGGTGGAGCATTTTTCCCTTAACTACTTTCTAATGAAATAAAGTTCGAATGACCCTAACTTTGTAAGTAACAATGTGAAAGTGCTGTAAATACACTGTGGTCAATACATCGTTCCGTTTTACCAGCCTAAGGTTGGTATATACTGCGAACACCTGCTGTAGATTTGGGAACTATTGTAATCTGAAACACTCCTCCTGGTCATGACTTCAATTGTTTTCAGTCCATTTTTGATTCAGGTTCATTAGTTGCTATAATGCAGCAATCTCGTAAATCCCATGGTGATAAAAGAGCCATTCGGCAACTGGAGGGTTGCAGGTTCGAGCCCCCCTCCACCTGACCCCATCAAAGTGTTGGCAGCCTCTGCCATTGGTGTGTGTATGGGTGAATGTGAGGCATACATTGTAAAGCATTTACAATGTGCTCGTAGGAGAAAAGTGCTATATAAATGCAGTCCATTTACCATTTACATCCAGACATTATGGAGCTAATTACTGTCTGTAAAATGTGTTTTCTCAAGTGTAAGCATTTTACTGTGAGCCCAGTTTATGGTTTGGTGTCATATCATCCTCACCACCAGAGCCTCAGTACCTGTGTTTACATGAGACATTTAATTCAGAAAAAAAACTTTAAAGATAAGATAGACATATGTGCCCTCTGTCCAATTAAAACCCTCCAAGTTGGTACATATAGTTGGTACATACTCACTTCTATGGCGAGACAATCTGGACAATACAAGATTAAGCATTTCTGACTTCATATCAATGCAGCCGTTTCCTTCCTTTCATTCTGGTGCCGTTATAACCCCAAATTTTGTATTGTTACCATGTTGAACGCAGTATACTATTCAGTATTTTAAAGACAAACAGAAAGAGACCAGAAATCAGTGGTTTACTTTGGGGGCAGATGTGGGAAGTTCTCTTGACTGCTAAAATAACCTGAACTGGATTAGTGGGCCTATTCCACAGGATTAATGGGCCTATTCCACAAGTTCCAAGAAGTTGCTGGGTAAGCACAGGTGTTTTTAATGGCAGCCAAAAAAAAAAAAACACTGAATAACACCTGTGCCCTGTGACTTCCTTGAAAAATGGCTGTTGTGAAATGGGCCCATCACAATAGAAAGACTGTTGGATAACAGTATATCTAGTTGCAGGCACAAGATACAGAAATGAAAATGGTTGACAACAATGTAGAGGCAACTATTTAGAGGCCCTATGGGTTGATGCATACTGCATTATAGGAGACAGTGGAAATAAAAAGCATCAAAGCAAAAGCAAATCTCACTCACCCACACACAACACTTGTCTATTTAAACCTGGTAAGGTGAGCCTTACAAACTTACTTGTGTGTGTGTGTGTGTGTGTAAGAGAGACTGTGAGAACAAGAGGGAGAGAGGAAATGAGTGTTAAATAAAAATAGCTTAAATTCATTACGAAACCGTATCTGTAAGTAAAAAAAGGGCCTACAACTGCTGTGCTTTCAACAGTCCTACTTTCTAGAAGAGATCTTCTGTGACATCTTCTGTGCTATGGATGGGTATTGATACGTTTTTAGCAAACATTTATTTTTTCTCAAAATTATTTTCTGCACAAGACTGGTGAACACACTTGATACAAACATACTGAGCAACTTGACAAGAGGTAGTGTAAAAGACTACCTGTTGTAGTAGCAGAGAGAGTCTGTGCTGTCTGTCTGTCTGTCTGTGCCAGTCATTGTTGTCATCTAAAATTCATCATGAAACCGAAATATACCTCCTCAAGTCCGCTTTAATAGTAAAAAACTATGCATGCTGCTAGCAGTTGCAAAGCCATAATGTGCTAGTCTAATGCAGGACATTTAATTTGAGCATTACCATCGTCAACAGAGGTCACAGTGGCGCTTGTTTGACTGGCAACGTTAGCACCCCTCCGTAGGCTGTCGAACACATGACACTCTTGGAGCAATGCTTCACTGACACATATTTTAAACATATTGCTGGCATTAGGGTATTTTTAGTGGAAAATATTATTATGGCTTGCCAAAGTTACATTAAAACCACAAGACAGTTGCATTAAGGCCCAGAAGTTCGCTATGAAAAAAGGTCTGTGTTTAAAACTTGTGCTGTTTATTCACCGTTTACCGTCCTGTAGAACAGTGGTTCCCAACCTATGGGTCGCCAAAGCTCCACGGAGGGTCGTGATGCCCTCTTGATTTTAAGGGGTTTAATTTTAATACCATATATAGCCCATGTTGAATAAATGACAAAGCATGTAATTAATATATGCATAGAAGCAACAAAATTTAAGTGCTACATTAAACATTTATTCTGTTTTTGAACAAAGACAAATTGAGGAATAAAATGAAATGAGTTTTCGCAGGAAGCGTATCACGAGACTCCTTCTCGTGCGGGCGCTGTTGCCTAGCGAGGGGGGGGGGTCACCAAAGCTTACAATGGTAAAAATATGGGTCCCTGAAGAAAAAGGTTGGGAACCACTGCTGTAGAACATCAATCGTCAATCGCTGCCACTGCTTTCTTGCCTGGCAATATCAGCCGCCGAAAGCCTAGCGGACAGCACTGCAGACAGCAGTGTTGCGCCTGAGGGCAGCATTCATTGAATGACAATTAATGAACGTGTTTATAATTTTGGTGGACAAGAACTAAACGAACTAACATTATATTACTGCCTGATGAATGATACTGTGAACAGTTCGTTTTTAAATTTTTTAACTATGAACTGAACTAGTAGCTATGTAGGCCTATGTAGGCCTATTTGTATGTTCATGTAGAAAGTGAACTTTACCAACACTGAAAATAGTCTGGTCTGGTCTAACGTTACTTTCTGCGACTGCAAAGTGCAAACAGTTAGTGTTATCACTCAAATGACCCTTTATTTACATTAGTGGGGAAATTTAGGGAAACACATACAACTCAGACAAGAACTAGCGGTCTGGCTTTACTGAAACAGAAAAACTGTGCTTACATTTCTCACGAACGAAATCGGGAAACTGGCAAACTATAGATCTTATCTAGGCAGTTGGGCTAGCCCCTTGAGCCATCGGAACTGCCCAAGGTTTCTTCCTTTACCATAAAAAGTAAAAACAAAAAACGCTGATAGGGAGTTTTTCCTTGCCCCTGTTGCTCATTGGGCCTCTTTGTGTTAAGCGCTTTGAGACATACCTTTTGTAAAAATGCGCTATATAAATAAAATGAATCTAGAAGCTGCTTACAGGTGGATAAGCCAGGCTACATCCTTAAACTTATGAACTGACTAACACTAGCACACAAGACCGGGAGTCCTAATAGACGTCTTAATAATGTCCGACGTCATGCAGGGCAGGCTGAGCTATCGTTAAGGGAATCAATAACAAAAATGAAGTACGATGTTGATGGAATTGACAAGATGGAACCGGTTTTCGATACCCAAACCTATCTGCGCATGATCAAATTACCATGATCTTATTTCTTTTGCTATTCATGACACCATGGCTGGATTTGGTCCACTTTTATATCGGTTTCATTGCTTGACACTTGTGTTATTAGTGATTAGTAAGAGAGCTATCAAGATACATTCATCAATGACCTGCCATAGTCCCAATTGTGACCATGGGTGGCTCAGTTGTATGTGTGCGTTTGGATGTGTGTATGTGTGTATGTATGTGTGTGTATGGGGTACCTACCAGTCCTGGCTTTCAATCCAGGGGGCGAGGAATTGGCGTAGCTCCATGGGGAAGCTGTCGCTGTACAGGTGGTAGAGCTGCTCCAGGTAGCGTGTCTCCAGTTGCTGCAACTGATTCCACTGCGCCATGGCGACCTACTCTCGAGCCAGACAAGACAGGGACGAAGAGGTAGGAAGAGACCGAGGAAGAGAGAGAGAGACATTGAGGAGAGAGAAAAGAGGAGGAAGAGGAGAGGGAGAGATTGATTATTTGATTTATTGCCAATTCATATTTTATGGCAAAAACTGATATAAATACATGTTACATTTCTTTAAAACAACAGATATAAATACATGTCACATTTCTTGAAAATAACAATCAACATAAAAAATGAATACATTAAATAAGTTTAACATCAATACATGTTAAAAAATTCAAAACCTTTAAAGGTGGGACCTTATAAAAAATATTTACAAGAGAATTTTCTTTAAAAAACTGCTGCCTTTTAGTACTCAGAGAAGGACACAATAATAATATATGTTCAATTGATAAAGGCCTACTGCAAAACTGACAAAGTGGGGGCTCGCCTCCAGTCAATAAAAAAACATGGGTCAGTCTAGAATGACCAATTTTACACCTTGTATAAACAACTTGATCATGTCTAGACCGAAAAGAAAAGATAAGTCTCTGCTTCACAGAGTAACATATTTCATGCAATTTGTTATCGCCACATAGGAGAGGGAGAGATGCAAGAGAACAAGAGTACAAGAGAAACAGTGAAACAGTAAAGAGAGAGTGAGACAGACAGCTAGAGTGAATGCAAACGACAAGCCAGAGCAGCAGCTTTGAGCATACATTACTTACACCACATGGCCTTTAACACACAGCGATAGGCATTAGGTTTTTTTTTGTGTCTCAGTTCTGGTCTTTTTCCGGGAAATAATGAATCAGACAGACACAACCCCCTTCTGGTGGTTGACTGAGTGTCATCCCAGCCCCACTCACTGGCAACAGCCACTGTCTGTGTGCATTCTGTGGCTGAGAGGGCCGTCTGCTGCAGCCTCTCACTTCCTGACGACACTCTGGAGCAAAGGCCTCCTGAAGACCATGTCTTCACTGTGTGCTTCTACCCTCCCCCAAAGCGGGCTTTAACATCCCACACAAGTACAAAGCACAATAGGGTCCTGACTGGGGAGTAGGTTCGAAGTTGCAGTGTGAGAACCCACTGCCACGAATTATACAGCTTTTGGAATAAAGTCACATACCTCCTAAATACACACACAAAAATAACTAGGAGGTCAAGGTGACATTTTTTTCTTCGCACAGAGCGCTTACTATATCAACTAATTTGCCTAGTTTGACTAATTGAAGATAGCCAAAGTCAAATTTGTGTTGGGAAAGGAACAGTAAATTAGAACCCTAGAGGTTGACAAATGAGTATGAGTGCATTTGTGCTAAAACTGATGTGAATCAATCCATAGACATTAACATGCTATGCCATACTGACAGCACCCTGGGAACAATAACTGTAGTTTGAGGTCTCTGAATACCATCACTAAGAAAAAGAAAGAGAAAATAGGATACAACATGCACAGATAGCAAACTGACAGCCAATACTAACTGAATGAGGTGAGCCACTCACATTTAGTTTAATTTTGCGATTGGTTCGCAATTCGGGCCATATATTATCAAATTCTCTCACATACTGTACAGCAGTCTGCGACATCAAGTAACCAGGATTTCCCCTTTAACCCTTATTTTGTAGAACGTCTATTTTTTCTAGAGGTCATTGTAGCCCATTTATTAATCACAGAAACACAGGAAATGATCACAATGGCTTATCTTGCCTGGAACAGCCTTATATGATATAGGCAACTAATAAAGCTATTCGCATTACTGTCTATGGCTAAATCAGTAGTAGCGTGTTACACTATTTTTAACCCAAAAAAGTAGTTGCGTTACTGTAACGCATTACACCCAACTCTGATTATCGCATAATGCATGTTTTCCTAATATTGTGCAACCCTACAACCCAATAGGATACTGCTACAGCCACAACTAATTAGAGCAATGTTGGCAAAATAGCATATATGTCCTGTTATGAAATGAGTGAAGGAGGGAAGGGTCTTCAGCTATGAAACTGCAGTAAACTATTATTTAAAATGTTTGGGTGTTAATGAAAAATGTGTTTTTGGCATATAGAGTTGGTAAGTAAAATTCTTTCATATTAACTTCCTGCTGGTTATGTCAATGTGATGGCTGCCGCCACACAGGGTAACATCACCCCCACTACACAAGCACGAGTTTAGTTGCCACATTATTAGTTATATAAACACTATTACAGTATTTGCAGACACATGCTCATAGTCAAAGAACACACAAACACTTTATTTCATTCTTTTTATTTATTAGTTCATTTACTTCAACCTTACACTGTTGCAAATGGGTGCACACATTTTTAACAAGGTAAGGTTTTGTTAAGTTATGTTTGTTAATAATATGTTTTCTGTGTTTCCCTGAGTTTGGTGGAGGTCCCTTCCTGCAAGGTGCAAGGGCGTGGCAAGGGCAGTCCACCATTAAGCCTTGGAGTCATGGAGCCTTGGGCCGTGCCATGTCTGCATTCATCCGGAGGGGGGTTTTGGGTTGATGTTGTTGTCTTTAGTTGGTAGCTTTTAGTGTCTGTGTCTACTTGACCCCTTTTTGTTGTCTTTTGGTTTGGCCAAGCCTGTATATATGTTACTTTGTGTTTCTTTGTTGTTGGTCAGGTTTTGTTTGTTACATGTTATGTCCTGTGTGTCTTTATTTTGAATTTATGTTCTTAGTAGGCCTAGTTTTCAGTTTTGGGTCTTTGTCCATTTTGACTTTGTTCATTTTTTGGGTTAATAAAAACCCTGTTTTTCCATCAAAAGTCCTTGTGTCCTCGTGCCTCACTGGTCGGTCCCTCACAGTCAACATATAGGAGCTCATTCACTTCTTGCTAGACCACCTCACTCCTGATTGATGTGGGTCTGGGTTTGCATAGGGCATCAATAATAAATGTCAACTTAGAATCATTCGGCATCAAATGCTAACCTACACATCAAGCAGGCTTTTTTGTCTCTGTAACAGCAATGAAAGTTTCACTTGGGCTTCCTCTTCCTCCAGATGAAAGAACTGGCGTTGTTATATAACCACACAGACATCTCAGACCTCAGCTTGAAACCAAACACCCCTCACACTCCCAACCATGTGACATTGCATCAAAATCAAGGTCCCGCAATAGCAAAGCACAGCCCTAACCATGGACAATAAAAGGATAGCTCAATGCTCATTTATCCCCAGAGGACCTTATATTCACTAGGGCCAACATCTGGCCACCCTACTCAGCTTCCACAGAAACACCATGTTCTAGAATGAGCAACCTGGCCAGGATGCCTCACCCATTAGGCCTCCAGTTGATACACACAGCCAGGACTTCTGCACTGTGGATGATTTACATCTTTGTGCACTGGGAGTGATTTATATCTTTGTTATGCCTCGTGCATTTCTCACACAATGTTGGCTGATTGACAGAGGTGTCCACAAATGTGATGCATGTTGGGATGGCAGAGAGTGAGGTGAGAAGGTGTTCTAGCTAGGTGTGATTGTGTGGTGAAACAGTAGGTCTGAAAGTTTACAGGATAGTTGGTTCAACCAACTTGGTTGTTTGAGTTTCAAAGAAATCAATACTTTATGATCCTCTCATACCGAACCTAAGCAATATGAGTGTCCCAGTTTTCTTGGACCACATTTCAAGTCAATTATGCTCAATGTTGACAAAAATGACAACCTGTGTTGACAAACTCTTTTGACAAACTCTAACAGAGAGTCTTTGCGGAATATGTTCTCTGTTATGAAATACTCTCCGCATGGCCCTAGGACAGGTATCTCATGAGAAAGCTGAAGTCTGCCTGTACACAGCCGTCTAATCCCGTAAATTGCTCTCAGTGTTTCAGACTTCCTCTTACTGCTCTCTAGCAGGGCTAGCTTCACCAACATCCCTCGTCAATAAGCCTGTAACCTGATGCTCCGACGAGACTAAAACCCCTGGGAATCCATAAACATCACTGGCATCTGAGATGGCTATCCTAAAACACCAGGAAAGAGGACTCAGACTGAGGGGTGGGTTAGAGTTACAAGCTGTGAATAAATAATGATTGATTTTTATGACAGCCAGTGTGCCATGACATGCCCTTGAAATGACATATTAATCTTGTCTCTAGAACTCAACTGAACTCAATTGTTTAAAACGTTCAACAAGCTTACCTAAGATTGTCAAGCTAATCATCATATTGTTGACAGTGAACTTCCTCATGCTTATTCTAGGAATCCAATAGTTTTGCTCAGTGGGTATGTCTAGCTACGCACCATAGGGCCAAGCCGAGGCAAGGCAGGACCAATCATGACACTCAATCTTAAAAGAGTTTTTGGGTGGGATAAGCATGATGGCGATGGTGCTGCAAAGGTCCAAGCTGCCAAGGAATAGCAGTCATTAACATTGGCCTTTGCATCGACTTTGGAGGACTGAGACTTGAAGGGTGGGCAGAAAAAGGCACTCAGGTCACTCATTTCAAAACAGGACATATATGCTGTTTTGCCAAGATTGCTCTAATTAGTTGTGGCTGTAGCAGTATCCTATTGGGTGCAGTGTAGGGTTGCACAATATTAGGAAAATATGCAGTATGATAAACAGTGTTGGGTGTAATGCGTTACAGTAACGCAACTACTTTTTTGGGTTAAAAATAGTGTAACACGCTACTGCTGAAAGTAACGAAACCAATGCCCCAGACAATGCCCTCTCGGCTATGCACCTATCAACTTCATAATTGATATAGTGATTCAACTTAAATATTGGGATGAAATCATGCAATTACTGTGACAAATTGTATGCATTAAGGGTAATAAGAAAGAAAATTGAATATGGAATATTAGTAAACGGGTGATTGACTTTTCATTTAAACATATAAAAGAAAAAGAGTAAATCCTGGTATCTGTGTGTATGTCAAACAGTTCTAAGAGTCACTGTGACCACATGCTTAGATAAGTGTGAATGTGGTACGTCTGTTATTGCCATTTACGCACATCTCTATTATTATCTCCGTTTGATGCAACGGCAAGGTGCCAGCCGAGTACAAATGGTATTGTGACAGGGGCTAATTGCCCCACTGAATTGGAGGGAACAACGGCGTGAATGGTAAACCCAGAAGGCCACGTTGGCACTACCACATACGTGTAGTCGATTGATCTGACTGCCTTGCCTCCGTGCCCTGGGTGTGTACACACTTGTGTAGAAATGCAAGTTCTTGACTAGACCCTCATGTTTGCTTTGCTAGGCTGTAAACATGCGTGGCAAGGCTGCGTTGGCATATTACAATATGTCCTGAGGTGCTAAAAATTCTCTCAGAAGGTGAACTAGCCACAGTTTAGTCAGACTTTCACCATATGTATATTGCGCATGTTGATATTGTGATACATTTGCAATATACTGTGCAGCCCTAGTGCAGAGGCAGTTTGAAGGATTAAGCCATGGTCTATCAGTTGTGGTCAGGCTTTGCATCTTGTGCTTTGCACCTCAAAGATCACCTCCTTAATCTAAGGGGCCTCAAATGAGCGATCACAGACCGGTTTCTATTTACTAGGGACGCCTGCCCTCAGAATGGGCCACAACCCAGAGACTGCACTATGTGGAAGCAGCAATTAACACTATGGCAGAAGTCCCAGGAATCATACTTGGCTGGTTAGCCAATCACTGCTGGGAAACAAGAGCTAGGAATCTGCAAAAGACTAGGCCCTATTGTTCCAGACACTCAAATCTTTGTAGTCGTATTGGTATGGACAAGACAGAAACAGTGATTGTAGTTATTTGTGGGTTTAGGAGATTAGATAAAATGTGTGTGTATTGGGTGTGTATTATCGATTACTGTATGAACAAAAAAACTTTAAAGGAGAAATCCAGAGTGATTCAATCCTTATTCCTTTAGTCAGTCACCTGGAATAACAAAAAATGAACTCATTCACACCAGATTTCTCTTTAAAGCCAATGCAACTACAGTGCCTGTTATGTTATCACTGTACTATTCTTTTGCATCTGACTTGTTATTCTCTAACATATTAACTTTGCAATAGCTTGTATATTATGCATAACAGTGGGAAGGAAAAAGCATTCATAAAAAAGTCTGAAGCTCACTTATGTTCCCTATAGGCTATATTCCAGAGGCTTAACAGAGAAATGTAACATAAAAATGATATGTAACCATTAAAAATGAGATGTGTCACTGTGCTACTCTGTACATAAGTCAAGTTTGTTTCAGGTGCTACACGTCAGATTAACTTTATCAAGACACAAAGTCCAGGTAGGTGTGTCTTTTCTAGAAAATCCGAAATGTATTTCCTCTACCCTTGCCTCGTTGGAAGACTTGAATGAACCAAATTGACAAACTGAGATTATGCCCATTCGTGCGCAGACACCTGAGTGAATACCTGTCCCAATATTGGAGACAATGATGTAACAGGAGTCAGCGGCACTGGGACGTCTGTTTGCTGAATATGGATAGAACCACACGAAGAACAAAATGCATATCACCAGCTACAAAAAGATTTCCTGAAGTTTACAACTAACCAAGGCCTATAACGTTAGGTCATGTGCTGTCCGAGACGAGGATGATAGTCTAAAGATGCGGGTCTGTGAGGTTTCTTTTTTTCAATGGGCTATTTTTTTCCCCAACAGGTAACTTAGACCTAGGCTAAGCATCCCTGAAGCACCACGGTCATCCGCATTTCTATGCCACTGAATAGACTAGTTTTACATAACTTTGAGTTAATTTGGTCATGTAGACTACCTTGAAACCCTGTCATGATATGTTTTGGATATGGAGAAATCCATTTGAAATTTTATCTTTCGACACCACTTCAGTAGCCTAGTCTTACATAAAAGAGCCTCATCAGATGACTTAACGTTATAGCCTAGGCTACTTTATAAACGGACCCTTTTGTCACAACCAAGACAGACGATCCTGCCCAGCAGCATGCCATCAGCGAAAGAAGTAACGTTACGTTAACGTTAACATTAAGGTTACAAAGTTGCCTTAAGACTTCCATAAAAGCATCGACAACTTCGCGTCACAGTTATAATAATTAATGCACAGCACATCAGCATGTGTCGGACTAGTGACGATCTAACCATTTAAATTCTAATTTATGAATTTGATGGATTCAATCGTAGTTCCAAGTCGTAACGTTAGTCACTGTAGCAGCTTACTTACCTTTCCCTGGTCTCTTTAGTAGCCTGTATTGTCGAAAGCAGGATTTCGCAGACCCCCAAAAGATAAACAAATCGGCCAGACACAACAATGCCTATTGAACTGTTGTATAAGTGTACTGCCTGGCCTATCCCCACTTCGTGAACACTTTTCCAGTAACTACGTAGTCTTTGACTCCCAGCACAAGAGCCGTCTCTCCAGTCACGGCCTACACTTGACTGACATTTCTCCCATGCACTAGAAAAGGATAACAAAATCTCATCCAATTGTTAAATTGTGTTAGCACTGAGAGGCGGGTCCTGAAGACAAGCAGGGTTGTCAGAGACCATGTTTTCTATGTGGCTATTCCGTTTGGTCAACCTCCCTCTGTAAACCAAAAGAAACCAATAGAACGCGGCCGTGTAGCGGCGGGAGGGTGTGTAAATTCACGGAACAGTTGGTCTACCCGAAGTCATCTGAATTACTGGCAGAGGCTACGTCATCAGGACTGTAATGCAGTGATATCAGACGGTATTGCCCCCTGCTATAATCCTTTTAGGCTACCCTCCATAACGTGTAGGTTATTGCATCAATAACATAGGCTGTAAAAAAGACTCAATACTGTAGGCCTAGGCCTAATCGTGGACATTTTATTTAGACACAGGTTACCCTCATTGGTGAGTTTAGGTACATTTTATTTTAAGAGTTTGATTAAAAACTACCGGTAATTATTACTAAATCACGATAGCCTATCTAGACAGAATATCGCACAACATGTGGAAAAGTGAAAACTGGCCATAGACGCAGTAGCCTAAATAAAACTTAACGCGGTCTTGCTGAGAAGGGAAACAAGAATGTTTAGTGTGTAGGCCTAGGTCATGCCACTGGGAATCTCCTACAGTATTATGTCATGACATTTCCTGGAAACAGCCGGATAGGCAGATGTTTAAATTGTCAACACCCACATTTAGTTAGATCAGCACTGAGAGATTTAGTCTATATTTTTTCATCTGTAGGCCTATTTGTAGACGTTTTGTAGCCAAGGCTACTTGTAATTTTCAACACTAATTCGGTTGTCTATTCAGAGTTCAGTATTCAGACAAAAGAGTGGGTCTGCTGGAAGCTGCAACAGTAGCCCAACGCCAGCACATGTCAATCTCTGCTTGCAACGCAGACATGCGCATTCAAATTCACAATGATGAATGCATAAACGTAACAACCCACCCCCTCCCTGGTCTGTACGTGATTGTCAAGCATGTAGGTACTTGACGACCTCGTCCCACAGCAGCAATGCAACAATTGGAATGTCAACTGTTCCAATTTCTCAAAAGAACATTAAAATATTAAAAACTATTTTTATCCATTCAAGTATAAAAGCAACTCCATTACTTTAAAGCTTAAATGTGTGTGTGTATTCAACTTGAAACTAATGGGAGTATATTTAGATGGATCAATACCATTAGAGTGCCAGCTATCCCTTTGCTGTGTTTTGGTGTTTCCTGGATCTGTTACCCTCGGGACTGGCGCAGTGCAGAGTTAGCATCAAGGAAGCGTCCAAACAAGGCTGGTTTTGTGTATTATGCAAAATGATGTATTTTTATGTGTATTATGTATTATTGTGTATTATATGTATATCTCAAAGTCAAAAGAGTGAGTTCGTGTTGGAGGTCTCAAAACCTTTTTTAGGGGTGTCTTATGTTCACCGCCACAGCATCCATTTTTTGTATTCACATGGGGGGGACCCCCCCACCCCCACACCCATTGCCTTGTCCTCTGATGCCAGGAAATGCACTCTATTTAATTAGACGCTGGTCCTGGTCACCTAACAGAGTTACATAGTTGAGGGATGGACACTTCAAGAGCAGACAAAGAAAAATGACAAAAAGCCGCTGCAATGTGTAGCCTATATAAAAGAGAGAGAGAGAGAGAGAGAGAATGAACATGAGAGGGAAGAAATGCTGGTACAGGGACAAGAAGTTAAAAAAGCAACGAGCCTGTTCAACAGATAACAAAATGGATTACTGTCTTCAGTCTTCTGTTAAGTTTGTGTTTACCTATTGAGGGAAAAAAAGATGTCTTCTTTCTCTCTTCTGGATTTGTGATTTGTTTGACAGACATATCTCGTCTGGATGCCTACATTTGAGTAGACACACAGAACACATTATTTGCAGACATGTTTTGAGTATTTATTTTGGTGAATATGTCAACAGGATACTGGGGAGAGAGAGAGAGAGAGAGAGAGAGAGAGAGAGAGAGAGAGAGAGAGAGAGAGAGAGAAACCTTGACCGTCATAACAGCACGAGGGCATTCAATAATCTCTGAGCACAGCATTCTTTTTAATGTTTGTGTGCACACTTTGGGAGACACCCTTGGATTTGAACTATAGCTGTAAAGCTAACAACCCAGGGGATGCTAACTGAGCATCAGCACCCTATGTTTGCATTAGCCCCAGTGCATCCATCTTTGTTGTTATAAAGTCAGAGTAATCTCATGTCTTCCTCCAGTCTTGTGCTTGCATTGTACTGCACTGTGCTTACATGTACCTCTTCTTAATTATTTGAGAAATTTACATCATAGTGTTTTACTAGTTATGTCCAATTTTTTTTGTACTCACAGTTAATATTGAAGCAACCGCACCTTCAACCAATATTTACCTTTCTTATTCTCTGTTCCCCTCTGTCAAGACAGTTTGTACGTACTGTTTGGCTACTTTTTTAATGATGACATTTTAATGGGTATGTCTGCAGAAAAAAAAATGAACGAGGTCCCACAGAGGGCAAGTTACAGCTCCTGGCTTATAATTTGCTATGCATTGTTCCCTTCTCTCACACACTTTTCCTCTCTGAGCTATCTCTCTCTCTCTGTCATCTTTCTTCTTTCTCAGTGGTATCCTTTTTTCGATTTGTCCCTTTTACCCTCGTGTCTGTTTTCGGTTCTCTGTCTTTCTCTGTCTCCCTTCCTCCATTTTCTTCCTCATCCCTCCTGCCTGTAAGCCTGCCTGGGTGTAGCATGTTATTTATTCCTGCTGTGGCATTGGTCAGTGCTCATATGATCAATAACTTAGCCCTTGCCTGAGCTTCATCCCAGCCGCTGGAATTTAATATCAGCACTTCTCATGTAATCAGTAAGTGGACAGACACGTGGCCTAATAATTTATGCCCCTATTACTTTGTGAGCTTGTGCTGCAGTGATTTGGACCTCACTGCGCCCACAAGCCAAGCCAATGAACCTATTCAGTTTTTAACAGTAGGCTACACCTTTTATACAATCCACAACTTACATTGGTGAGCTGTAAGGTTAGTTATGGTTTTTCTTCCACACTTTTGCATAGACCAAGTTTAAATAAATGTTTTTAATCAATCAGCCTTTAATCAAGATAATACTTATCTACAATATGTTGTCCATATATGATTTTTGTAAGCAAGGGGAATGCCTTTATCCTGCAAAAAATATCTATTGGCTACAGTATGTGTGCAGAAATGTGTGTCCTGAAGTTTCCACACACATTCCACATGATTTATTGCCAAAACCATGGCAATGAATAATGATTACATATCAGAAGACAAAGGAGAGATGACAACACTTTACACACTGGTAGTCATTTAATTATCTCTTACAGCACCGAGCTCCATTTTAGAAACATTTTTTTTACATTTAGTTCAGTG
This sequence comes from Limnothrissa miodon, assembly GCA_017657215.1. Taxonomy (NCBI): domain Eukaryota; kingdom Metazoa; phylum Chordata; class Actinopteri; order Clupeiformes; family Clupeidae; genus Limnothrissa; species Limnothrissa miodon. The sequence continues at coordinate 69,889 of JAGFZM010000922.1, forward strand.
ATGACTTTATAAAACGTACACACTCAGTCACAAAGAAACGATTATGTATGGTGACCCTCATCTAAAACAGAATAAAATGTACTCCACCATCTTCTGATTACAGCCTTGCCTATGTTCTGACCATACAAACTGATTAATATTAATCTATTCCTTTTTTTCTGCCATAGATTTAACACCTCTTCCATTTTACATGACTGTACAAACAGCTTAAATTCTCAAACAAATAACCATTCTTTTCAAGTTTATCCTTAATTCCACTCATGTCAAAACACTATCCTGCCTCCTTGAACCATCACAACATCATAAAAAAACACCAATGATCTTTTCCTTTGGATTTCCCTTCAACTCAGGTTATACGGATGTCACACAATAGCTGGGATAGGATAGAGAAGGACAAATTTGGTTAGATACATATTAGCATGACTAGAATGAGAATAATCATCCACTAAGGGCTTCCAAAATTGAAATCTGTTTTGGCATCAAGTACGGTAGTTACGTAATCAGGTTGGAGAAACCCTTGTATTTTTATTCCTCTTGAAAGCTTCCTGTGTTACGGTAACACACACTATGAAACTCCCATCTTTGCCTCTCACCTTACAATAGACTTCCACACTCAGTGCTGTTGACATCCTCAGCCCATTGACAAATTTCTTAGAATTACACTCAAATAAGGCAGCTTATCAATTAAGGGTAAAAAATTAAAAAAAAAAAAAATATTCTATACCTAAACATTCAGACTCAGAGACTGTCTGGTGACCTTGGTTTATCGTACTTCAGATCAGATTCTGATTCAAAAGAAAAGTGAAAACAAACCCAGTTAACGAAAAAAATGAAATATCATCTTTGGCAACAGTGTACGAGTCCCTGTCTTCTTCTCCATGCCTTCTCCTCCATAATAGTTGTTAGTTCATCCATACTTTCATCAAAGCATTGTTCCTCTTAGTGTCTCCTTCCCTTTGTAGACTTGAGAAACATACACATGCAAGCTTAGCGACCATATATCAGCTTTTGAAAGCTTTTTATTTCCCCTTTTTCTGGTTTGGAAGATCTGTATCCACCAAAACCAGCTTTGAGGAATCTGCCACATCAAGCACAGCCTCCATTTCAGGGCTGTCCAAACTAACCAGCACCCCTTCCTCCACTTCAACCTCCAGAGCTTCTTCCTCGCTCATCTCCTCTAGACCACCTTTAAAAACCACAGGATTGGCCTCTTGCTCCACCTCCACCTTCTCCAGCTCTACTTGGCCCTCACGGATCTTCTTTACGTGGAAGGTGAAAGGGGGCACACGGTAGGTGGTGGCCTTAGGTTTGGGGCGAGGGTGAGCCCCTACATCGCCTCCGCCACTGCGCTCCAGGTGGAGGGACTTCTTCAGCTTCTCACGGGACATACGCAACTTCTCCTTACGCTCAGTGCCCAGCTTGCCCATCTTTTGCTCCAAGTTCTGCCGGGTCTTGTCAAGGTTCTCACGGGTTCGCTGTCGGGTCTTCTCCAGGTTCTCCCGCGTCCGCTGCCTGGTCTTCTCAAGGTTCTCCCGGGTCTTCAGCTTCTGCTTCTCCATGTTCTCCTTGCTAAACGCCTTCTTGATGTTCTCCATGCGCTGCAGACCACTGCGCTTAATACGCTCGGCACGCGACTCCTCAATGATCTCCTCAATCTCCACCTCTTCGTCTCCTGCTCCAACAGCTGCCTCCTCTTCTCCTCCATCCCCAACTGGCTGCTTCACTGCCACTTTCTCAGCTTTCGCCACTGGCTTCTTCTCAGGAGGTGGCTTTTCCTAGAGACGCAAATAGAAAGAGATAGGCTTTAATTTAGTAATCCTTTGGTTTGATTTAAACGGTGTAGAAAAATAAGTTTCCTTTGACATGTGTTCTTTTTGGCTGACTAAACAGCAACAAATTGTTCTAAAATAAATCACTGATTGATTTGAATATTTTGTCATACCAATAATATTACTAGCTATGGCATGTTTTAGAAGAGTAGTGGTGTGCTACATAAGGTATAGGCACATTCTTAACACTTCTGCCTCCAAATTCCCTTGTGCCCAAAGAAAATTTAGTTATGTCCAGATAAGCACATTTAATAAACTGGATGAAAAAAATGTTGCTGATCAGATTATTGTTGTTCTGGTATCATGTTTGTAAACAAGACCTTATAACTTTTTTAGAATCATCAGTATTCAAGGCATCATGATCATGATCAGCTGAACAGAAACATATCATTGAACTGGTTATTTGTTTGTTTTGCCACAGCATTGTTCAAAGAAGAATCTACCCTTTTTATTTCTTCCATTCCTTTGCATCCACAGATACTTTGAAGACTATTGTTCTTCACAATAAACTCCTCAACAGAAACTAAAATAAATGAATTGCAAGTATGTCTGAATTCCCATTTATCTAAATGAAATGGCGCAAAAAGCTCTCCTTACAGTTATTTCAATATTTTATAATTGATCATTTCCACAGGTTCTGCTAAAGTGAAGTGACCTTAATGAAACTTATGTTATGATAATTGTTTTCATTCTCTTTCAATTATTGTGTCTTGTGAGATGGAGAGGACAGTCACAGCTGCCGACCAAATCAATTTCCCTCAGTTGAAATGGACTTATTATTTGTTCAGACAGCAGTGGACAGTGAATTATAGTAATTAGAAAGGAAAATGGATTCATTTTGCTGTCAGGAAATGTTGGCCTAGGTGGAAATTGTCATGAGACTGAAAAACTGAAATCGAAACTAGTTTGCCTGTGAAATTTAAGTGTGTATGTGTGTGTGTATGTATGTATGTATGTATGTGTGTATGTGTGTGCATGTATGTGTGTGTGTGTGTGTGTGTGTGTGTGTGTGTATGTCAGACAGACAAAAAAAGATTGGTGGAGAGCCACCTCTAGTGATCAGATTTATGCCTGCAGTGCAACCTGACATCTAACTATTATTGTGAATGTGGACTCCAGACCGGGGAGGCTGACCAGTTTGTCCAAATCTGGTTCAGGAAGTTCATTAATCAGGAATGTGCTGCTAGTCTCTCTGTAAAACCATTTCAGGAAACATCTAAGAAAGCCTTTTTAATTGTAGTGTTTTCATTGTATAAGCAGCTTGGCCCACAAAATATGTAGTTATCAAATGTTGTTTGCTAAATAATCCTGTTGTAGGAGTTATGAAGAAGAAACCTTGTTGGCGCACACTAACTTGACACAGTATGTGACTTCCTATCAAAGAAATGTGGTTTGACATAAGCATGACATGACCTGCACAAGATCTGTTAAGGTGGTGTGTTTCCCTGAAGCAGAAGTCACCACAACATACAAGTGCGCATGGGCACACACCCACACACATAAACACATACATTAACAGAACAAGTCAAGTGTGCTCATAACGAAACTAACACTTTTCTTTCAGGATAAAGTACACATAAGCAGCTTGCACTAGTTCACACACCTTACTATAGTTCACATAGGCGATACACATAAACAAAGGGGGATTTAAAGTCTAGTGCTAAAATACTGCTTGGGGACCCATGAAGAACTGATCATTTATTTTGATCGGGCAATTAGTGTGACACATTATCAATTTATTGATTACTAATGGTCTGTGCTGCACTAAATTTAAATTCTATAGCTCAATTAAAGGTCACCTGATAGCTAAATGGCACCTTGGCCAACCATTGATCAAAGAGAAACAGCTATGGCACATATACATGCCTATACTGCCCTCCTCTGGACATGTTTGTCTCAACGCAAATACCCTTCTAGAAATGTCTGTGTTTGAGATAAATGCACCTGTAGATATTTGATAGAATTTTCCCAACAAATATGACCTACTTCAAAAAGGGAAAGCTAATAAGTTGGCAATAGCATCAGCTAGACTCTGTGATGTCACTAATCTTGATCTGTTTACCTCTGTCAGTCCCCCCCCTCCCCCCTCCCTCTGTCCTCATGAAAGTTGTCATTCCTAATGTGGAGCTTTAATGTTAAGGTGCTGCTATCGTGTGTGTGTGTGTGTGTGTGTGTGTGTGTTTATTTTGGGCCTGCCTTTCCCTCTCACTTGATGCTATCCTCGCTATCTCCACTTGTTCCCTGGCCGAAGGCCACCCCTGCATTCTGACCCCACCCCCAGCCATCTCTAAATACCTCCTTCCCCAGCCTAACACATAAACACCCCCAGTAGTCGCCACGGCAACCACCAACACAGGTACTTCTTTCATCTTAGAATTCTATGACTTTCCCACAAGACCTTAGGTCTAACAAGAGAATGGCATGCTGTTGAGTAGTGAGTTTGGGTGTGTATATATACATGAAGTTAATGAACATAGATGAAAATATGTATACATTTTATAATGCTATACTTGAATCAGTGAATTCATTCATTTTGAATTTTTTTTTTTCATAATTCTATCTCAAATTATAATTCAAACATCCAAGCCTGCATGCATTTTCATGCATCAAAGCTATGCTGTCAGGTTAGAATGAGTGGCTGTGACTGGAAAAGAGTGAGAACCCCTGGCACAGGCTTGCATGGAGGGGTAGCAAGACACAAGAGAGGAAAGGAGAGGAGGAGAAGGGGAGTAGGGGAGAGGAGAGAGAAGAGAAAGGTAGAAAGGTTGTGGTACTTGACCAAATATATAGTGTTTTGTGTCCAATGACCATCTAACCACAGTATGTGATGTCTATTAAGGAAATATAAGTCTACTCATTACAAAACACAACTGTGTTGGAAGGAAACATCTGCCGCAATAAGCTCTATAGAAAGTAATGCTGCCTTTTCCATGAAGTTAGTAGTGCATGAACTTCTTGATATTATAACCTTACATTAAAAAAAAATCAAACCAGTAGCACAATAGGCTAACATTTAACACAAAATGTTTGACATTTGATTTGACATTAGATTATTTTCTTGAATTTCCTACAGGATGAATCAAAAGGAAAGCAATGGCAGAGGAACAAGAAATACAGCCCAGCAAAGCAGGAGCTGCTTCATCATACCAATACACTGCATAATGACACACAATTTGTCGCTCCATCATTTCTACATACTTGTGTAAATAAAGATACACCATACAACACTTTATTTTAAGGTTCACATGTTAGCCACTTATACATACCTAATTAATGTCCGTAGTAATTACTTGTAAAGCAGACATTCTGTCCTTACTAAGATCATAAATAAATGCCTAATTCATCATGAGCAAGACATTTGCAAATAAATATCCAACAAATGGTTGATGTTGCACATCACACAACACATGCTTTACAAGTCACTTATACAGACATTAGGTATGAACCTGTGAGTCTTAAAATAAAGTGTTACCAGATACAGAAACGGTCGCTCCACCCTATCTATATACTTGTTTAAAGGCCCACTATGCAACATTTGTCATTTAATTCATCCGTTTCATACTGTTTAGGATGCTAAAATGAGTCATTACACGGCAAATGATCAGCAGCGCGGATCTGTTTGCAATGTTCAGCAGCACGGACCGCCTCCAATAGAATGCAGTGCAATACGATGCAATACAGCGGTCTTTAGAGGGAGCTTGTGAGAGAAAAAAACAGAACGTTGTTTAGCCCTTCTTTAAATAATGATACACAAAGGGTCACTCCATCATACATACTATTTAAATAATGATACACAAAGGGTCACTCCATCATACATACTATTTAAATAATGATACACAAAGGGTCACTCCATCATACATACTATTTAAATAATGATACACAAGAGGTTGCACCATCATTTCTTGGATATATTGTATGTATACTGTAAGTACTTATACGCACGTGACGTGTGATATACTATATAATATAAACTATACAGTCTTTAGTTTTGGCGTGTGATTTGGAGGGGGTATTCAAGTGACAGCCCCACACTAAACCATTTTTTCCCCTTCACACCTCCTCCATTTCATTCATAGGTCCATGAAGGAGACCATCTGACGTCGCCCTCTCTGCTTTTCTCTCCGTCTCAAATAGCAGCCATTTGAGAGGTCATTTGGGTATTCGCCTTTCCAGGCAACTGTATGTCTCTCTGCCTAATGAAATAAGATGCAATGTGATAGCATGACTGTTTCCTGAAGAGGAGGCAAAAATTTCCTGATGGCTTCATCTTCAACATGCTGTAAATGTATAGTTATATGAATGTATAATTCACATGAATGTATACTTTACATGAATGTAGTTCCGAATAAAAGCTACAAAAGTAAATTACTCATTTCATACATATAAATTGCATTACTGACATTAGATCTAATTCTGTGTTGAAAATCATTGTTTCCACAAACAAATCATTGTATTCTTGATTGTACTATCTAACCACTGATATAAAAGAAATAACAAAGGCACAGAAGAATGTAGTTCTATTGCCTTTTGCTGCCCAGCACAATGACATGGTTGTGATGGCATACGTATAGAACATCAGTTCAAGAATTTATACTGGATCTATTCTGTTGTAGAACTGTAAGATACAGATTTGCAGTTAAAAAACGTGTGCAGAACTGAGTACACACAGAGTTCTGTTTTTTGGCAATCTAATCATTACAAATGATTCAAATTCAAGTAACAGTATAGGCGATTAATGAAGATCTGTAAAAAAAAAAAAAAAATGTCACAGCAACCACAGGTAACCTGCCAACTGTAAACAAATGCGGTGGTTATGACAGAGAGGCCTAGCTGAGAGGGCTCAGGATGCTAATATGAGTTAATGTGCAAGGCAGCCTGTGGGGAGATCCAGAGATCACAGCAGGAACTTTAATCAGCTCCTCAACTTATAGGGGCTCTGCTAAAGCAGCTGAGCCCACCCCTTCATGTTTTTATTTCTCCCATGATCCTCTCTGGTGACAGACAAATGCGATCAGAGTGAGTCCCAGCGGCAGCTGTCCGAAGTAGGCCATAGGCAGCTGTGCTCAGTCCTTCTGCCACTCAGTCTCACACACTCGTTCACTGGGCTAACATGCAGCAAACACACTGCAACTGTAATGCACTGAAAGAGTAGACATGTTTCTGGCCACATAACTGGATGCAAAATTTCCAAGCGAAATGTAGTGTTTGGTGCTTGGTGCCAGTCTGCACTACACTGTTCGGACATGATCATGTCCCACACAAAGGTGGCCTGAACACACAGCTCACGAGGAGTGAACAAAAATGGTGTAAACACACACCCGCAGCTCATGAGGAGTGAAGAGAAATAGTGTAGGCCTGAACACACACTCACAGCATGAAACAGAAATGGCCTACAGAATTTGAATGGAATGGAAAGACATTAGAGACTGGGCACTAGGGCTACATTAGACCTATACGGTAGACACATATCAATGGTTGTGTGCACTGCCAAATCAAACACAAATCAACCAGAGAGCTTCCCACGAGGTGAGTCTGGTACGCTATCCGTAGTAGGCTATAGGGACAATGGGATAAAGAATGGGGACACAAAGACACAGTGCCAATGCCCACCGCCAACTTCATTTGGCTTTTACACATACACACACACAAACACACACACACACACATTACAGGGACGACTGTCATGACCATAAGGAACTAAACATTCTGTGCAGGAAGAGTGTGGAGGTACTGCTGTATCACCTGAGGAAAAGATATACCACTGAGCTTTCACAATCATCTATACATACCACAACTGGCCAAGTAGCCTATTACAAATCTCTTTTCATAATTGTGTATGTGTGTGTGTGTGTGTGTGTGTGTGTGCCCGTGCGCGTCTGTGCGTGCTTTCTATTCTGCCTTCCTATTAATACCTCAATACTCCATCTGCGTGCCACTAGAGTATGCAGGAGAAAGAAGATCCCTGCTATTTCCAAGACAAACTCAGTGGCTCACATATACACACACCAACATCTACTGTTACATAGGCTACTGCACACTGCATTTGCAAAGGCCGTGCACATGGATGTATTCTCCCTATGTCTATCTGTATGGTAAGAATGAAGAGGACAACCAATAGAGCAATATGAACATGCTAATGACTCAATAAGACATACCAGGGGAAGAATACCAGAGTGATTGCTTATACAGTACATACCTCATTTCTGTTGTTCTTTTTTATAGTAAAGGGGTTGATTTAATAGGATATCTTGTCCTTTATCCCACATTTTTACATTATTTCTTATTTTTCTGTGGGGAAAGAAGCGCAAGGGGACCTTTTAGGTGATTATTGTGATAATGGGTGCAAAGCAGAAGTACCTTTCTGAATGCAAGAGGAAATGTGAAGCTGGTTGTGCATCAGCAGCAGTCTGGCACATATGAAGACATTTCTGTGGAAATTCTATGCAATGTCAGTGCATTGTGCCTGTGCCCCAGTACAAAAGAGCAAAGAGATACTTATGAAGTGGGAAACACAGAACTTCTATATATGCAATCCAACACCTTTGGGCACTAGAACTAGATGAGAGATTGTGAACCAGGCCTTCTTGTTTGGCATCGTAAAAAGTGTGGAAACCTTTCCCGAACCGCTGGAAGGTGTTGCAGAAGTGGGAAACTCCTTATAAAGGCTTTACATCAGTAACTACTGTGCACATGTTTTTTTAAAACTTTACACATTATTCAGCTTTCGCTTCCACTGGCAAAATATCAACTCAAACTACTCGGTCAACAAGCAGCAAGCAACAAGAGACTGCCTAATGATACTGTCTTTCAGTAATCATGAGTAATATTCAAATAGCTTTGTTCCGAAACCCAAGAGGGAAAAAAACAGATGAACTTCTTCAATGCCTGTACTCTCAAATGTTCTAAAGTAAATCGGCATAACCAGACATGTATCAAGAATTCCTGGCATATATAATGATATCCAGAGTTCATTGTATATTGAATATTGAATATTGAATATGGACATGGGTTCTACGCAAAAACTAGTCAACCAGCTGATGGCTGTGTGGAACACCTAGAAGACACAAACACACTTAATGAGCTTTGAACCCATTTAAACAACATTTTGACATATAGCGGTAAGTCTGAAACTCGTTAGATCAGAACATGGCAATTTTGTCCAGAACCCAACTCCAAATTATTTAGATTCAGTGACATCCTCAATATGCAGGCCTTCATCCAAGAAGACAGGAAAACCTTTGGGATGTGATACTGTATGTGTGCCAATGAGTGATCTACTGTTGACAGAATTCAAATAGTATCCAAGCTAACTTTCTAAGCACATATTGGCCAGCGCTGTTCATGCAGAAGCTATTGAGAGGAGAAAGGTTTGCAGGAGGCAGGATGGGTGATGCACATATTTGTTGGTATGGGGACGGCTGAGCCAGCCCAGGACTGAGGAGTGGGTGTGGTGCCTAGGCTGTAACTGAGAGGCTGAACTTCCTGGCAAAGGTCCGAGTGTGGGTATGTTTGGGGTTGGCTGCATGTCTGTCACCCCACAATACGCTGACTATGCACTGGTGAGTGTGCAATGCAAAAGCAGACAACATCAGAACGGTACATAGTGAAAGGAATTATTTTATATATATTATCTGTATTTCCTTCAGACAAAGTGTATCCAACTTTTGAGGTGTGAACTATCTGTCTTTGTAAGTGGATGTAGGCCAGGCCTCTTCCTGGCCAGGTGAGAACTTTAGATTTACATTTAGATTGGTCTCCGTGCATACATACAGAAGTCCACGCCCACCTCTGTTTGACTGCTGTCCTTTGTTTTAGAACTGCTTTGAAGTTCTTGTATTTAACCTAGGACCAACTAAATGTCTGGTCAGATTTCAGGATATAGCCACTGCGTGTGCTTGTAGACTGTGTCTCCCTTGACGTCATTGTATTAAGCAATAAACCTTGAACTTTGACTCTCCATCGGTAACCTGGCTGCGTTGATCTAAAATCTATAGCATAATTTTGCTATCAATAGCATACACCACCAAATAAATTTGACTTGAAATATAATTTACTGCAGCAAGCAGCTCAGTCCCCAGTGACTATATGTGACTCAGTGCACATGTATCTGCAGTTCACTTTAAGATTACTGTGAAATTTGCAGAAAATCAACATTTTGCTGTTGTTTTATGAAGTTTCAAATTATTTCATGAGGAGTATTTAGAGAGCTATAATAGTTTGAGTAACTATGAAGCCTACATGTACATTTTATCATCTCTCCATTTAGATCTAATTTTCAATCTAGACATTAGGACTTTTCTATGAGGTTATTTAATAATGTCCATCATGACCTTTTAAAAAAAAGCAAATCCAGCCTTGTTCAGGGAATCTTTGAAGAGCTAAAGATGTGGGTTGAACCATGGTAAATGCAAAAAGCACAATGTACATTTAACACACCCACAAACCCTCAGGGGTCATCTCATTTGATTGCAAGTGAATTCCCAGAAAATGTGCTTTAAATGTGCAATTAGGCCTACAGATGAAACGTCAAGGACACACACACAGAGCACCATTAAATCCATTCATCTAAAAATTCTTAATATGAATAAATAAAAGCCTCTAAATGAATATGTAGTAAGAAAAAGCAGGCTGAAAGAAGGGCCTGCAAATCTACACACCATATGTCACCAGGCTTGTTATGGGCATTGATTTATAATTCTGTGTGGAGTGTGTTTGGCCATGGCCTGGCTGTTGTCAAGGTATCGTGTGCGAACCTTCGCAACCCATGTTTAATTATAAAGCATCACTGTCAGGGGTCTGCCTTGTGCTGAGATATGACAGAATGCTGCTGTGGCTATTCTCAGGCAACAGCGGAAATGCTAACACCTGTCCTTCAAAATCAGCTGCTAAACATGTACATGCACACATGTCTTCA
>JAGFZM010000923.1:0-11508 GCA_017657215.1 Limnothrissa miodon
TGTGGCTGGTGTTTGAGTGAAGGGGGTGTTGGTGGGGAGGAGGGGGGGGCTCTCTATTAGAAAGAATGGGAAAAATGCTTGTGTATGTATGTGTGTGTATGGGGTTGGTGACAAGTCCACTTTCCAGTTTCTGCAAAGAAAATGCAGTCTAGTTCTATAGTTGAACCTTTGCTGCTTCTTCCTGTGTCTGAAAATGGTTTCATTAGCCATCTCTGTAGTGTATAGGTTGGGTCACCAATGAGAAAATACCCAGTGTCATGCCCTGCAATATTTACTGTTTGTGTATTTAGAATTTGTCCATCTCCTAATCTTTCCCATAAGTCTGATTGCTTGAGAACTCGTGCATCATGAACACTACCCTGAAACCCCACACATAAATCCCAAAAATGGCCTTAGCCATTGACTACTCCTTGTAGCACTATGGAGTGCCAACCTTTTCTGTTAAAGTAGTCGCTGGCATAGTCCTCTGGTGCTATTGGAATAGACTCCCATCAATAGCTCCAACACACTGTGGAACACCCCATCGCTCTGAGAAAAATGTAGCCATTTCATCAAATTTTGTTTCGTCTGGGACCGGTGAGTTGACTGAAAGCAGCACTTTGATGACCGCATCACAAAAATCCCTTTTTTAAGACTGTGCTAATGCCGACTCCAAAAAGGTGACTAATTGTCCGGTATTCACTATTGGTAGTGAGTTTCCATATTGCAATTGCAACTCTTTTTCGCACAGGAATGCACAACCTATAATTTGTGTTCATTTTTCCTATTGTCCGTCCAAGGCGGCGACACATCAAATGTCTCAGGAGAGACTCTGAAATTTTGAATGAACTGGCTGCGAGTGAAAGTCGGAACTATTGTGTCCCACCATTGGCTTGTCCGTGGGTGCCTCCAAACAACAGGCGATGCTCGTTGCCTTCGGAGCCATAACATCTAAATGAAAGATAAATCATAAAATAGCCTACTTAGGCTAAGGGGTGATAGCGTAGTATTACAGGTAGGTCTACTTTCTATCAAGAAAAGGTCTTGTTGCAGAACTTCATCAACGTTTCGTCTTGTGTCTGTCTTGGTCATTCTCGCACATCTGATATTTAGCCCATGTTACGCTGAACTAGACCTAGCCTATCATGATTGGACAGGTAGCCTGTTCATTTAGGGGTGCGTCCGTCAGTCCATTCATAAATCCTACAAGCCAGCAAGAAGGGGTGGTCCTACTTTTGTAATGTACTATGTGAATTTGGGAATGAATTTTTGCATCTCTGACACTTTTCTTGCTTGAAAGTAGCCTATTCTTATCACTGTATGCTTGTTTTAGGTTTGTCACAGACTAGCAATCTGGTGACATAACTATTGTATTCTTAAAACACAGCCTACCCGACATCTAGATGATGATCTCCGTCTATTATGCAGTCATTCATGGTTGGCTCGTCCATTAGGCAATATAGGCAAATGCTAGGGGCGCAATCCATCCAGGGGGCGGCATACAAAAATGCAAACATGCCTTTATCTATAGGCTAATAATAATAAAAACTAGACTTCATTTTCTCGGCAGAAACTGTAAAAGTGGACTTGCAACAACCCCATACGCACACACATACACACACAAGCATTTTTCCCATTCTTTCTAATGGAGAACCCCCCCTGAAACGATTAGAGCAAACCTTTTCCATTCAAATTTGTAGGCCTAAGTTAGTTTTAAATATTTTTTCAGGAATTTTGCATTTAATCGTGATTAACTTCAAAGGCCTAACGTTTTGAGATTAATCACAAATTAAAAATAATAATAATTTGACAGCCCTATAAATAAGTATGATTAAACCTTGTTTAGCATTTCCCCCTCAATGTCCGCATACTACTGTTGCACAAATAATGATACTGTGTGCATAAATAAAGATAAATAAGCCTTGCGTGTCCATGCTTTACAACCTGTTTGAGACCAAAACTGAAATAAAATGGCTTTACACAAACACAAGGCTACATCCATGTGCTCCTGGCATGGCCCCATCTTCAAATTTTATAACCAATGTGGCGCACGGGTCAAAAAGTTTGTCCACCCCCTTATTTAAGCTGTAAATGGAAGATTAGTTCCTTTGCAATAATGTGATGCATTCGGTGTGTCCATGGTGCAAAAAAAAATATATCCTCAATGTATGGTTACATTACTAACGTTATAGTCTATATTAACTATGGAGGTTACTCACACCCATCTCTGCAAATCTTCCTGTCACCTAGACCTCAGCGGCACAACCCAGCAGTGTGTTTTGAATGTGTTAAATTGCTTAAGAAAAAGCTATTTAGTTTATTGTGAGAAAGTAGCAGTGGATTTTACTGCAATGCCAGGGGGTACAACCTAAAATCTTGCCTAGGGCTCCAAGTTTCTTAGAGCCGGGCCTGAATGCAACCATCCTTCAAACTGAAGTTGAACAAACTTCATAAGGACGTTCACCAACATTACAAGAATTAGACATAGGTTTCGGTCATTTCGGTCCGCCATTGTTATGCAATAAGCCTCTGTAAATGTTACCCTGGTAACAAATAGTAACAAATTAGTAACATTCTAATAACATTCTGCTCAGTGCTGAACCCTATGGAAATGCGTGCCGGTGCTTTACCTCAACGTCCAACGACCAACTCAACGTCAGCACCGGCACGGCCCTGGTGGAACAGAGATATTAGAAAAGCCATCTTAGTTTAATGATAAAAACAACACATTCATCGTTTTCTTGATCTGTTTTACTAATCGTTATAAACATGCCTTGTTCATCTGTGTCTCCATGTTCATAATGCCACTGTATCAGATTGAAAGTAATAGCTTACATCATTGACACACTATGAAATTAAACTAACTTTGTGATGTTTATTGTTTCATTTGCATGTACCTAGAAGACCATTGCAAGCTCACTGCAGAAAAAAGGTATCAACCTAGGCTATTTCTGTTCATCTTTTAATCTTTAAAAGCAAAAAAGAAAACATCTCATTATGTGACACTGTGATGGGTTAATCCAAGTAAACTATGTAACTATGTTTTTTATGTGTTTGTTTCTTCAGATCTCAACATTAACACTGCAGAAGTGGCAACTAGACAAATGCTTTAGAGTGGCCTTACACACAGCCTGGCTTGCCAATTCAGTTGGGCACACAGTCCTGGAAGATGTGCTATTCAGTAGGTTTGTCAGAAGTCACACCACACAGCACCAGGCACGGTGGATATGTTATATGTTGTGTTCTGATCCCAATATTAAAAACAGTAGTAGAACCCTTTTACCCCGAAGGGGCGATAAGCCCAGCGACGGCAAGAATTCCCGGATGTCTGCCCCCATCTCTACCCTAATGGGACGAAGTCATTTATAAATGACAGTACCACAACATACAAATTTCTTGTTCTTCTTCAACTACTGACTACAACGTTTTCATCTCACCACATTTACGGAAATGCGTACTGATTGGTTTATGCCAGTGTTTGAATATTTGCATTAACCGAATTTGATTGGCCGACGATCCGTGAGACGTTTAACATTTTTCATCATTTTTTAACCTTTTTTTGTTGAGTAACCTAAATTAAATAAAAATAAATCTCACCTTTTATGTTTTGCAGGAACAGCGAAGGGAGCAGCCTGAACAGCGAAGGCAGCAGCCCGAAGAAGAAGGCGAATAGCGAATGCATAAAAGAGAGAAAAAAATAAAGCATATTGTTTTGGAAATGCCTCTGTCTGTACATTGTGAACCCATTTTAGGATGAAAATCGAGGACTTTTTGCAGTTAAAGCAATAGGCTAACTTCAAGTACAAGGTATTTTACTGAGCCCCGGGATCTGTTCTTTCATCTCCCCCCATATTAGCATAAGGGCAAATGAGGGCTATTTGATTGCCCAAATCGATGGTATGACAACCTAAAAAAAAGGTTGCTAAAAGGTCGTTAATAGGTATTTTGGTTGCTACAACGTCACTAGGACGTACTGGCAACGTAACAAAGTTACGTTAAGCGACCTTTTGGCAACCTGTAAAAATTGGTTGCCACAACGCCGCCGGTACGTTGCTGTTACGGACTGGCAATGTCAGAAAGTTACGTCGTGGTTACCTCGCGGCCTCTTTCACTTTCCCCATTGTGGTGATTATGTTGTGGCGATTACGTCGCGGCAACGTAACTTTGGTCGTTAATTTACTTAGGTAGAGGACCTTCTCAATTTGTTTATCAATCTGTAAAAGAAGAGTAAAGTACACGGCTGAGCTGTATGGGACTTTTTTTATTCGCTGTGGGGTTTTTCGGTTGAAACAGTGGAGATTTTCGTTCCCAGTCCCAGGAGGAAGTGTGCAGTAACCACAACAATTTCCATTAAAATGATATTGGGCCCAAATTGGAAACACTTGCATCTGGTCCATAGACGAAGAGGACACAGGCTCCAGCCAGCTCTACCAGCATCACAATGGAAAACTGAGAGAGAGAGAGATTTGACTGTCATTTTACAGTTTGCTTCGTTCAACCAGTTCAACAACCACTGGACATTGATCTGTAAAAGTGTCATACATAATAAAAGATTATACAGGTAGATACATTCAATTATTTCTTCAATAATTCAGAGGGACTGTGTGCAGTGTGTGTGTGTATGTTTTGGAGGGTGTCTTCGAGTCACCGTGATCAGCAGGCAGCAGTTCTTCTTGTAGGCGCAGATGGTGATGATGAAGGACACGCAGATGATGATGATGCCTGTGATGATGAGGGTGTAGGCGAAGCTCCTCAGAGAGGGGAAAAGGGCGGAAATACTTCTCTGGTTCAGCAGGTAGATCCCAAAGTCCAGTAAAGCAGACCCACAAGCCTACACAAACAAACCGTTTAGGAGACAGAGAGATGGGTATCGGTTAGCAGCACCTCACATTTAAAAATAACTTGTAGCCAACTCTGGGGTATAAACTGCAAGCCCTCAAAGTGACAATGACACTTGTGGTGTTTGTGGTACTGTAGGACCTTTGGTAATCAATGATGAGGGGAGATTGAGTTAAAGAATACATACAAAGAGTAAGAAGTTGGCCACACACATTATGTTTTTCAGGCTCTTGATGCAAGACATCTTGACTTGATTTGGCTCTACAAGGTGGGGGAAAAAGGCACATCAGCTGTTGGCAAATAGTCAAGCACATCCTGCTTTGGCAGTTACAAATGATGTTCGTAAATGTTTGCAAGTGCACATACACACACACTCTCTCTCTCTCACATACACACACGTACGCACTACATACACTGCATTGTTCAACAATAAATGTAAGATTTCTATGACTTAGACATTCAGTTCCCCTTTTCTCTTGAAAAAAGCTGATGCTTGTATAACTTCAGCGCCATCACCCTGAAGTTTCCTGTGAGCACTTACAGATCACAGAAAACATTGTAAGCATTTAAAGATTTCCTTGTAGAGCCCTTTCTTATGTAATAAAAAGGTAATCATGGTGAAAAAATGACTTTTTTCCTAGTCCTACTGTTTAATTAATTTGAAATAAAATCAATTAATTTGGGATAATCAACCTTAACACATCATTTAAAGATTCATGTTTAATAAAGCCATATTTTGTGACAATTTTACCATCACAAATATTTTTCATATAATTTATATATGATCAGTCAAAACAGCCCAAGAGCAAAAACGGAAATTACTTCAGGTGTAAACGCCCAGCAATAACCAATTGGGACGTTGAGAACATAATGAAATGAAAAAGAAGCAAAACCTCCCACACAAACATTGTGAAACATCCCAAAGTCTTACCTCCTCAAGCTAAGAGCTCTGTAATCCACCGAAGTAGACAAGGACAACAGTTGGTTCAGCTGTTGTTAAGTGAACAGTCGAATGTCTGCCTTCACTTTGCTGGTCACACTGCATTTAATCAACTTTCACATTGACACTGAACAGAAAGAGAAATTCAAATTCACTCTGTATCTTCTGCCAGAAGGTAGCATCTCAAAACAAGAGTGGAGTGGGTGGGACGGATCCAGAAGGATGGAGTTGGACTTCTTTTCCACTGCTTGAATGTGCAGATCAGCTGGCTGTTTCTGTGGGGTGCCGATGAGCTTGCTTGCCTGCCTGCCTGCTTATCCTGTTCAGTTTGCCCTTGCATCTGCTTGTTAGGAAGCTGTACTAAGATGTTATGTTGAAGGTGATGAAAGATTCGACAAGTGACTGATAGCCTGTTGATAAAATGTCCTTTCTGACATCCAGTCCTTTCAGCTTCCTCACAAGACATAAATGCTGTTGTGCTTTCTTATAAACTCCATCAGCATGCTGGGTGAAGGACAGGCGTTGGTCAATCTGTGTGCCCAGTTATTTGAAGGTCTCTACTTGCTCCATCATTTGGCCCTCCAGGATTAAAGGAGTGGAAAGTGGATGAGAGGTTACAGGTGCCCGGCTTCTACAGTATGGCAGCACAGTTCTTTGGTCTTGCTGATGTTTAGCTGCAAACAGCTCTTCTTGAACCACAGGTTCAGTGTGTTGACATACTGCTCATAAGTGGTCAAGGAGTTGTTGTCTTTCAGGTTGACCACCAAGGCTTGGTCATCAGCATATTTTAATAACTTGAATCCATTGATGTTGCATGTGATCTCATTGGTGTATTTCAAAGTGGCGTGAGCAGTGCATCTCACAGACCATGAAATTCGTTGCCCATCTGTCATTTACGGCCATACAAAGGCCGCCTCCGATTGATTTTCCAGTCATTTCTGTGTCCCAGTCCCAGCGTATGAATGTGAAGCATGGACAAAAAGTTCCAGCTAGCCAGAAGTTCTGGATGACGTGACAATTGCGTTGGAATAATAGAATATTGGCGTTGTTGCTATGATGCTTACTGTAGCTCGCGGCTGACTATATTATCAGTCTTCTGAGGAAGTTTGTTTGGGGAGGCCGGCGATTCAGAGAGAATCAGCTAAAAATACAAATTTCACATTCATTTCACTTACATCTTTTATATACATCATTTTAATAAACAATTAAACATGGTGTCTTTTGATGACATGTTTTTTTTTTATGAATGCATGATCAAGACATTAAACATTCACATCAGCATTGGTTTGATTTGTTCAATTAATTTGTTAAAAAAAATGAAAAACAGAATCATTTTTTCTGTAGCCTTCCTAGAGTGCCATTACAATTAATACTCATGAAACAATGAAATTGTAAAAAAAGTATTATAAGATAGCTTTTATTTTAGTTTAAGTTGTGAAGAATCAGTTATTCAATATTGCAGTGGTGCTGCCCTTGTTTCCCCTTTGTGTGCTGTAACATGGAAATGCTGACTAATAGGCAAGTTATGTTATTACAGTTTTTCTCAAATGCTAAAACACATTTCACAAACGTTTCCTCCATGTTCCCTGATGTCTAAACACAGCACCCTTTTTTAAGCTACATAAACACAACCTCACCTTCTCACTTCAAAAATCAAACTTTCACACCAAAAGAGCAGCTCGAAGCTTTCTAAAATGTAAACACTATACACATTAATACACACTACAACAAAACAATTGAAAACACAATGCTCAATTTGTGAGAAGGTTCTTTGTTTCATAACTGCCAATGCATGTTTTTAGAAAACTGTAACGGATCTTCTTAGATCTCTGCAGAGAATTAAGCATTTAGATTTTTGAGTTTCGTATAAAGAGTATACTGTAAATCTACAGAAAATTCTGCATGTACACTATTGTAACACAACTACATGCAGTGTTGGGGAGTAACTAGTTACATGGAACAAAATTACGTAATTTAATTACAAAATAAAAGTAACAGTAATCAGTTACAGTTACATTGAAAAACTGTAATTAAATTAGTTACATTAAGGAAATATTCAGGATTACATTTCACGATACATATCTTCTGCAGTGAAACATTTGTCGTCATGTTTGAATTGGCAACTCCACCCACTTTACTAAGCAGTCTGCACTTGCAATGATGACTGCAATGTCAGATAGAAACTTAGTGTTGGCCTAGCCCAGGGATGGTCAACCAGTCAGAGACCAAGAGTCACATTTTAACTGTGTTACCGCAAGGGCCACATCATACATGGACACACATCAATATCACCCCTTTCTCTCACCCACACCCACCCACCCACCATGTAAGGCAGAATGATTTGCCATCACGTTCAACAAAAAAACTATAAACTCACCCCTTTCAAACGTCCTGTGTTTATCTTCATATTTTCACTTTGCTGTGCATTTATTCCCTGCCATTTTGAGAGTGAAATTAAAAAATAGTTTACTTAAATGATCTTGCTCCCTGCCAGAAAACTTTTCATCTCACACACATGCAACACACAAACAAAAACTTCAATATGAATGCAAGAGCCGCAAGATACCAAGCAAAAAGCTGCATGCTGTCCAGGACCGCCGGTTGGCCATCCCTGGTCTAGCCCATTGCAGAAAGTAAAAATGAGCTAGCACTCACATAAAATAGACAACTTCTAATTAATGCACTGAAGTCTAATGAGTTTGATGGGATCTTTACAATAGTCAGGGTTGATTAATACTTAAAGGGTAATCCATGGTTTTAAAAAATGGAAATGATTGAAAGCTGACAAAATTCATTCAAAATGTGGGAAAGTAATGAAAAGTAATCAAATGTAATTAGTTACATTACTTTGTTAAAGTAATTGAAAGAGTTACACTACTATTACATTTTAGATAGAGTAACTTGTAACTGTAACACATTACACTTCCAAAGTAACTTTCCCAACGCCGACTACATGTACATGCAAAAACAGAATATATTGCACAACAGTACTCTTGAAAACACGATCAAGTTTTTTTATTTACTTTATTCACACCAAACACACCACAATCACTGTGCGGCATCATGTTGCTGAGCTGCATCGGGACACATCACCTCATTTTCATCGCAGGTTATGATACTGTAATGGTGGCCAAGGTGAACCTACGCGGGTTTGGACGGACTCTCTTTCCTGCTTCAGCCATTGTCGTTCCAGGGACAATTACATGGTCAATGACTATTGCTCGCATCTCGTCCATAATGATGGTGCGAGGTTGTCTTGCTCTCCCTCCTGGACCTTCTCCTCTCCCTTTTAGGTCTTCCATGGCCAGCTTTTCTCCCTCCTCTGACTCGAATTCCTCCCTGACTCTGCCTTCATCCATTGTGTTTGTTTGGAATCTTCAGCAAACTGAACTTACTTTTGTGCACTCTAAACTTGCTTTTACATGTGGTCACCGCATTAGTAACAAGTGTCTTCAATTTTGAGTCGTTGTGTGTAATGAATGACGCCAGGTGTGTTCATTGTGTTCAAATATTGCTGACTGTGGCAAGCATTTTGCATCACATGAGCTTTCATTTGAGAATATGAGCAGAGTTCTTTTGCAACATGTGTTTTAGCAAGGAAAAATTTGTTTAGATTTATGAGAACGGAGTTCATTTGGGTTAGAGGATTGGCTTTTGTGTTTTAGCATTTGAGAAAAACTGTAATGGCTAGTTATGTTACTAACAATCTGAACACCCCTATTGTACTTCTATGGTAGAAGAGATTTAAGTTCAGTTCAGTGATCCATGCTATTTATAATTAAAGAGGCACTCAGTAAGTTTATGCGACCATTTTTGTGGTCATAAAATCACTTAGAAATAGTTTTTTTCTGTTAGACTGGTCTGTTGTGTAGCAAACGGCGATTGAGCGCACCGCTGTACAGCCCTGTATAGTGAATACGGAACTTGCAACTTCTGAGGGAGTGTACACTACAGCAATACAGCTAACTGTACAGAGCTCCCCCTAGAGGTTTGTGGCGTTTAATGCAGGGTTAAAAAACAGACTTACTGTGTGCCTCTTTAAATTTCAGTTCCTTTATTTATACATCTTTTCAATGACTATCATTCAGCAGTACCAGTAAGCAGTAGGGATGCACCGATCCAGGTTTTTTGACTCCGATACTGATTCCGATTTTTGGTGTATGTGGATTGGTCGATACCCGATACCGATCCGATGCCATTATTGAATTTACAAATCATACACCTCACTATACAGAAGACATCTAGCCTGGCTTAAATTTTGTTTTCTAACTAAACTTTACCTTCCCAAGCTTAAATGAAGCAAATAATAACATATACTGTAAATGTAATTTTAAAATCGTAAACCATTATTTTATTAACAATATATACATTTCAATGTATATTTAGTTTGCATGAAAATGCAAACTATTGTTATTCCCCTTCTTCTTATTAGTTTGCATGAAAATGCAAACTATTGTTATTCCTAGTTTTCTTATTAGTTTGCATGAAAATGCAAACTATTGTTATTCCTTTTCTTCTTCATCTTATTAGTTTGCATGAAAATGCAAACTATTGTTATTCCTTTTCTTCTTATTAGTTTGCATGAAAATGCAAACTATTGTTATTCTGTTCTTCTTATTAGTTTGCATGAAAATGCAAACTATTGTTATCCTGTTCTTCTTATTCTTATTCTTATATTCAGCACCGTTAATTCAGCCCGAACCGCTTAACCTAAAAACTTGGTTAAAACTTCGTTTCGTAGGTCTCGCTCATGACACGTGTGCAATGTATTTTTCAACTTTATAACTTTAAAACTTTTTAATCTATTTCTTAAAAACTATTAAACATTTCACCCTATACATTTTCAATGGGAAATCTAGAGTGTAGGCTGAATCCTGCTGATGCCATGTCTCCTATCAGACTTAATTGAGCTTGAACCGTTTAAGCTAGAGACTTAAATCGAACTTTGTGCCAGAGGGCACAGTCATGCCATGAACACTGTGAATTTTCAACCTTCTAAGTCTTATACTTTTTAAACTATTGCAGTTTATCTATAAAACTTTTGTCTCCATTAACTAAAACTGTCTCTTCCACAGTGTCGGTTGGAACGATGAGTCATAATGGGTCTTAGAATGTTCGTTTGAATTGAGTGCACCTGCTCTCAACTGTCAGTTTCAAGTCCCCCCTTACTATTAATGGTTTCAAGGTCCCCCCCAACAGATTGAACTACTTATACAGAAGACTACCATCCACTACTCCACTCCACCTGTTTTAACTGTTTCAAATGAAAAGTCCTCATTGCCATAATATACTATTGACTTGTACTACTATATAATGCTACAATTCAATACTGTTACTACTTACGACTACCCCATTACTACCACAGACCTCCTCTCCCCCTCTCTCTTTCTACCTGTCTTTCTTTTTCCCTCCATCTATCTATCTCTACCTCTGTCTCTATCTATCTATCTATCTTTATCTCTGTATCTGCCAATCTATCTGTTATACTCCAAATTCTCTCTCTTCATCTCTCTTTCACACACACACTCTATCTCTCTCTTTCTCTTTCTTTCTCCCTCTATCTATCTATCTCTACTCTATCTATCTCTATCTATCTATTTATATCTCTCTGTCAATCTGTCTATCTATCTATCTATCTATCTATCTATCTATCTCTTATACCCCCAATTCTCTCTCTGTCTCTCTCTCTCTCTCTTACACACACACATACACACACACATACATACGCACACACACACACACACACACAC
>JAGFZM010000923.1:11748-24347 GCA_017657215.1 Limnothrissa miodon
CTTACTATACACCCACTTACTATACATCACCCCACTATATTCTCCACCCTTTTACACACCACCCTACTACCACTACACCACCCTACTATATACTCTACCCTACTATACACCACTCTTATATATACACCACCATACACCACTACACCACCCTACTATAAACACCACCCTTCTATATACTCCACCCTTCTACACACCACTTTTATATACACCACTAAATCATCCTACTATGTAATACACCCTACTCTATATACTATATACTAAACTATCGTTCTAACAATTAGTAAAACAATGCATTTTGTGTAACCTAATAGACCGCCTGGTTTTCCTGATTAAAGGACGACCTGAGAAGTTGCAATCAGAGATTCTAGGACACTAAAGTTACGTGGCTGCTTTTCCAGTCGGCTGCTTTTTCCTCATCGAGTCAGAGACGTTAGTTGAGGCTGTCAAACAGAGCACTGCACGCTGGTACACTATACGAGAGGTTGACACAGCGAGCTACAAGCAGACAGACAAGGTATGTGCGAAGAGGTGCTTAAATGCAAAGAGGTGCTTAAATGAGTAGCTGTCAGTAGAATTCCATCGTGCATTTGGCCAGTTCAGTTTCCATACACTCTGCATGTGTTTCACATGCTATTTTTTTCACTACAGTAGGTTGTACCTGCTACAGGTATTTGTGACAAGATTTAAAATGTTCTGACCACAAATGTTCATGTATCTTATGACTCTTGACTCATCTTAATTATTATTATTATTTGTATTATTTGTATTATTATTATTATTATTATTATTATTACTATGATCATCATTATTAGGAATACTTCTGTTTTACTGCAACAAATGCAAATTTGCCTGAAAAAAAATAGACAAAAAAAAAATGCAAATACAAATGTAGCCCCTAAAAGCATGTGTTTTCTATTTTCACAACATTAAAATTTACCTCAAACTAGACACACTTAGACCATGAACATCTCTGCTGTAGCGGGATGTATCTGGTAGTGTAGGCCTAGTGGTTTCAAATTACTTCACTATTTCTTCTGGTATTAGGCTATCAGTTGAAATTCAAAACACATATATGTAGCAACTTCAATGGCAATTCAATATCAACTTTATTGAAATACATTTGAAAATCCGCTGATTAATAATTCAACATTGTTTCAGTATTAAATAGGAGTACAACCTTTGAATCAACATTGAAAGAGTTGCACGGACAAACGTTGAAAATGCTGTTTCAATGCCTGACTGCCATCTGTTGTGAAATACTAACTTGTAGGCTCCTGCAATGCACACTGCACAAGGCAGTAGGCCTATTTTGGATTGAAATTGCATTACAGCATATAATGACCGTTTTCTTGTGACACAAATTGTTTTTCGTGAGTGGTTATGATTTTGTATATCTTATATCTTCAGCATTCTTGCTGCCTTATGGCTTGGCCTTAGGTTATTTGTCTCTATTAAGAACTTGAGAAAATGAATGTCATGGGCGTTTGTAATTCTTTGTAATTTGTAATTATAGGGCATGTAGCCATTTGTAAATGTGACATTATAATGGTACAAATTTGACCTGATTTAAACGTTGGCTAATTACGCTACAGGAGTTGACATTTATGCAAAGTCAGGGTCTATTTTCCCTTATATCGTTCGCGGAGGAGTACACGAAAAAGAGTGCTTGGTACGCTGAAGTTCAGGTGCTACACTAACCATTGCAATTCATTCAGTCAGCCGTCTTCGTTTTGTGCTTCAGCTGAAGTCGTTGGTTTGGAAGTTTTCTCCTCAGGATACTTTTTACAGTACGCCTAAGGTAAGTTTTGTTCACTT
Source organism: Limnothrissa miodon (assembly GCA_017657215.1). NCBI lineage: Eukaryota > Metazoa > Chordata > Actinopteri > Clupeiformes > Clupeidae > Limnothrissa > Limnothrissa miodon. The sequence continues at coordinate 13,564 of JAGFZM010000923.1, forward strand.
AAGATTAACATTAATTCATCTTTTGTAAGATTAAAATTGTGTTAAATGTCTATAACTATCTAACGTTTACATTAACAAGCAATGCTAGCCTACACCATATAGAATGGCCATTCTATATATATCTATGGCCTACACAACCAACCAGCTAAATTCGGCTTTATTGGACTGAATTCGACTTATGCTTTCAAAGTAATGCTTGTTATGTTTTCATGTTGGACTTGGTTACAAATTCAACCTTTGAGTAACGCGACCAAATTGCATTCCACTTGTTACCCTGTTAGCTGCTAATATGTTTGCTTAACGTTAACGTTTGCCTCATGGAGACTGGACTTGGTTTCCAGAACGGCCAAATGATTAATGTCACACTACACCGTTACACTCTATCCTAACTGCAAGCGACTGTGAGTGAATGTTTTGTGTCCACATGTGTTTTGTAACGGCATGTTTACCAATATACAAATAATAACGTTAACCGTGTCCTGACTGCAAATAACACGACCAAATGGTGAAAGAAACAGTGCGAAGCGAGCACTAACGTTAATGACCAGTCTGCTAAATTCGGCTTCGCTCGACTTAACGTTATGCTTTCAAAGTAATGCGCTCTATGTGCTCAAATTATGTTGGCTTACCTACAAATTCTACCTTTTAGTAACGTAAGCAGATGTAGGCACTACGCTCTTTACACTGTTAGCTGCTAATATGTTAGTTAATAGCTGTTGGCGTTATTTCAGTTAGGGCCAAAGCATAAACCTAACGCTAACGTCTGACGTTGAAACTAGACATGCACTAGAAAAGCAGGTTTCGCTGACAGCGATTGAGAATCGATTACTGTATGTGCTATGCCATAGTATTTTGTGTTTTGTTGAATAAGCTATGCTTATTTTTTCTGTTGTCCTCTTTTATATATGCACATATTTATTGCTAGTCAATAGACTTTTAATCTGCAGCACTACTGGACTCATTTGCACTACTACCTTAACACACACCCCATACTGTACCACAGTACACTCATGTGCATCTCTACCCATAGTATTTGCATTCTATTCTTATTTTTAGTAATGTTGATCTAGTCATGTTGTTTTGTTGATCTGCTTCTTATCATCCTGTGTACGCTGTAGTATATGTTGTGTGTGATTTTTCTAAGCTGCTGGGACCTTGAATTTCCCCTTGGGGATCAATAAAGTATCTATCTATCTATCTATCTATCTATCTAAACGTTGCATAACGTTACAGCAACTGTTAACGTTACAATTTCACATGTTTTCTTATCCACAACAGAAAGTACCAGTCTTTTTAAAGACTCCACTTCATCGCTTGCCATCACTCACCATCTTCACGCTCCCAAGATTCTTCACTCCATCTCCCTCCCATCAACCTTCGCCCTTCATCACCCACCATCTCCCCGTCACCCACACTCCTTTTTGCCCTGTGCTGCAGCAGACTAACCAGGTATGAAGCTTCACAGCTAAATTACCTATGTTGCTACACTAAAATGAAACGAACAAAATGTAAGCTAGACACATTTGTCTACTTTCATAATAGATCGTAAGAGTTCAAAACCTCCAGATTCTTTTTACAAGGTTTCAGACCTTAATGAGCTTTAAAATGTGAGGCAGGGAAACGTCATTAGTAAATATTATCTGGTGCAAATTTCAAAGCTTTACAAATACTCTTAAGTCTTGAAACCTTGTTCACACACTTGTGAAACTTTTGAAAATGAACTCACAAATTTTCAATGCAGTCCTAGATCCAACCATATGCTTTATAGTTGGCAAGGTGTTTATTCATGTCATGCTTCTCCTTTTTCCTCCAAACATGCCTTTGCTTTGTTTATGACCAAAGTTTTATTTGAACTTCATCAGTCCACAAGTTTCAGTATGTGTTCTATTGCAAACTTCCAACGTTGAATTTTATTATGTATTATACTTCCTGACATAGCCATTACCATTGTACAAACAATAAGATAACTATTTTATTATTTTGTGATCCAGTTCATGTTGCTTTTCTTGTTCAAGCTAATTCAGTCTCCATCAATTAATATAGGTCAGCGAGCTCACAGTCTTCCATTTTCCCCCGTTATTTTTTGCAGCTACATTTGTGGGTATTAATGTGTCAGTTTGATGTTTCCATTTCCCCACACTCAGCCACGGTCTTCCCCAACACTGCCTAACCAGCTTAATCCCCTCCTAACATAAACAGAATATTGCCACACCCTGATCATTGCCTATAAGACTCCTCTCTACATACAAACATCACTGCCCACCTATTCATCAGCAGTTCCACAGCATTACACAGCTATCAACAGTATATTCCAACTCGCACTTAGACAGCCCACTTCCTTGAATCTTTCAATTCTTGTGAAGTAGAGCTACAGTGTTGAATTATTAATAAAGCTTAATGGGATGCTACATGTTTTTGATGTGGGAATAACTGTGTGTATCAATAACTGTATGTTTTTAAAGTTAGTGTTTATGTTTGTGTGTGTGTTTTTAGGCTTGTTCCAGTCCAGCCTGCTGACGTCGCCCCGTCTTCCATTATCAACCATTTTCACCACCTTCACTACCGGCTTCCACTTTCAACCGTCTTCACCACCTTCTCTTCCTTCCACATCTTAAGTTATTCTGTCATCTGTCATCCTCCCATCAGCTGCAGACCCCTCGGGTATGAAGCTCAAATTATTTTTACAGCTACATTTTTTGATGTTAATGTGTCAGTTTCCCCACATTCACACAGCCACTGCCCATCCAACTTAATCCCCTCCCAACATAAAACAGAACACTGGCACACACCCATCATTACCTATAAGACTCTTCTCTACATACACACCATACATTGCCCATTTCATCGTCTTCCATATTCACCACCTTCTCTACCTTCCATATCTTAAGTTATCTTCTGTCATCCTCCCATCAGCAGCAGACCCCTCTGATATGAAGCTCAAATTATTTTTACAGCTACATTTTTTATTATTATTATTATTATTATTATTATTATTATTATTTTTTGTAATGTTTCAGTTTCCCCACATTCACACAGCCACTGCCTAACCAGCTTAATCCCCTCCTAACATAAAACAAAACACTGGCACACCCTGATCAGTGTGTCCCAACTCGCACTTAGTGGACAACCCAATTCATTGAATCTTTCAATTCTTACATGTTTTACTGTATGCATTCTGTGTGTAACCTTTTGTGTGTGTGTGTGTGTGTGTCTTTTTTTTTTTTTTTCAGGCTTGTTCCAGTCCAGGTTGCAGCAGAGTGGTGCTTGTGTCTGTGGCTGCCTGTTCACCCTTGGCTGTTTTTCACCAACACATGCACTTACATGCTGACAACATTACTGACAACAGAACCTACTAATAAACATAACTGCATTCATAAAGACGACAAAAACCGATAACACTGAATGACTACATACCTTGACTACACATACCTGTTCAGCACATCTTAAACCGTTTAAACCGCTTAAACCGTTTAAACCGTTTAAACCGTTTTAAACCGCTTAAACCGCTTTAAACCGCTTAAACCGACATTGAAAGATTGAATACTGAAATATTGAAATTGAAAGACATCATTTATACATCTTCTTGAATATTGAAAGATTGAATATTGGAAAAATTGAATATTGAATACTGAATATTGAAATTGAAAGACATTTAAACCGATTGAAAGACATTGAAAGATACTGAAATATTGAAATTGAAACATCATTTATACATCTTCTTTTCTGTGAAAGTTATCTGTGTTGTGAGATCTATTCCTTTAGACCTGAGCTGTGCTGCAAGACCAGACCTGTGCTGTGATAGACTTTGATATTTCAACCTACTTCTGCGTAGCTGCACTGTTCTACCCTGACAACTTGCCTCCATCATCAAGTGTGACTTCTGCGCCATCATTCTACTGCTGTTTACTTGAATTATATTAGTGAAATTATCACTAATCATTTGTCAGTAATAAAACACTGAGACTCAATAGTATTTTAATTGTGCATTGATAGTAAGTCTGCACTAATTGTTTCACTTTTAAGTGGAGTTGGAGAATACTGTGTGTTGTCTGTATATAGCAAGTAATTGCACCAAGTTCTATATAGAAAGACTTACTGTGTTGTAATCCAGTAAAACAGCTACCACTCTTCTACTGCCTGTTCAGAATTACAGAATTTAATTGCTAGATAAAGCTTTAAGCTTAATTATATTGGTGTAAAATTCTGGAGTTATTGTAAGTGTAAATTCAGGTGATTTATTAGTAGGCTGTAAAAATACTCAGAGATTGTTATTAGAAAACTATTAATATTTAACCTGCACTGATTGTTTTGTCTGTAAGTGGATATAAATTTGACTTTGCCTACTAGTCCAGAATATTAATATTAGTGCAATCATTTATCAGTAATTAAATACTGATAGTAGGAATAGTACTTTAATTGCCTGTTGTCATTTAATTGCATTAAACTGCATTATTTGGTTCAGTAAGTGGAGTTGGACAATATTGTGTTGTCTGTAAGTAGTAAGTAATTGCATCAAGTTGTTTGTACAGTTTAGATTTACTCTCTAGTAAAGTCCAGAAAAACGTTTAATACTAGTAGAAAATAGTAACATTAAAACATGGGAAGAAAAGGTCGTCGTTAAGAAGCTCAGAAGAAACGTTGGCATAAGTTGGACCTGTCTGAACCTGAAACACCATGCCAGTCTTCATTTGACCAGAGCGGATTGAGTCAGATAAATCAGGTAAATGATGTACACCTAACCAACGCTTCTGGGATGCACCAGAGAGGCAACAGCTGTCTTCAAGCAACCCATAGTCAAGACGATGTTATGTATGGTGACAATAGAAACAAACAATGCACCTGTAATTCTCTGGTGTTAGTAGCGACACTCCACTATAGAAAGACACTAAACAGTGATGATCTTGATTACGTTTTGCAAAAAGGTAATGTGATGTACAGTGAAGTACAGGCCAGGTTAAGTACTAGAGGTAATGCACATTCTCACTTGGCCTTGGATGAACTACCTGATAATGTTGAAATATATGGACAGATGTATGATATTGAGAAATGCCTGTCACGTTATGGCTACTTCAGACAAGATGGACCTGATGATGCAACAGACTTCTTAAGGCTGTCTGAAAGACTGCAGTGTTTGTCAACCGATGTACAGTTTGCATTGCTGACTTTAGGTAGTCTGACGATTGGTCTCTTTAAAGACAATCATACGGGATTTTTGATCCACATCCAAGGACATCTGAAGGATTTCCATCAAATCATGGTACTGCTGTTATGCTGACCTTTCCTCATCTGAGCGATCTGATTGACCGAATCTTCGCTTTCTGGGCGCACTTTGACGCTTCTGATGAATGGGTCTATGAGTTGATGCCTGTAATACTCACGCCTACATCTGAGTGTAATCAAGAAGACCACACTATGATTGTGGAACCTGTTCAGCCTACAGAGTTTCAGGCTCACGCTGTTTCTGAGAATTCTCAAATTAATAAATATCCTAAAGACCGTAGAAAACGAAAAGCTGAAAGAGATGGAAATCGAATGTTACTTAAGAAAAAGAGACAGCAAAAGTATTATGAAAAGAATAGACCAGATAAGCTGCAATATGAAAGAAATAAACGTGCAAATTACATTCAAAACAATAAGCTATCGTACATGCAGATGCGTTATTCAAGGGACCTGGAATTTAGATCGAGACAGAAGGGTTATTCACAAGTACATTATTCAAGCAACCCGGATTTTAGAAGCCAGAAAATGTCTTATATTAAGGAGCGTTACTCAAGGGACCTGGAGTTTAGATTGAGACAGAAGGGTTATTCACAAGTACATTACTCAAGCAACCCTGATTTCAGGGCCCAGAAGCAAGCTTATATTAAGCATAGATACTTGCACGATATTACTTTTCGTTCAAGACAAAAGATGAAAATGAAACATCGTTATGCTAATTGTCCAACATACAGACAGAAGAAAAAGCAAACCTTCAATGACAGATACAAGAACAGCGCTGCTTTCAGGCATTACCTTTATCTACGATCAAAAAGGGGTTCCAACAATAGACCTAGGCCTACATATAAGAACATTCTTCACCAAATGGGTTGTGCTTTAAATATTCAGAGAAAATACCGTAATTACAATTTTGCACGCATATTTGCATCAGAACCAGAGATTGAACAGCAGTCAATACCAACTGAAAGCACTCCTCTCTTCGATGCTATTGAAGCCTTTCGGATCGATGTACAGAATGGTCCTACTTTTATTTGTACTGTGTGTCACCGAGCTTTATTTCACAATCAGGTAAAAAAGTGTAACCGTGCCTGTTATAAAAAGAACCGACAAATAGTTGAGCTATGCTTGACAGGAAAATATGTGCATACTTGTAGCCAGTGTAATTCCTCTGATATGTGTTGTGCACCAGAACAGAAGATTGAATGGATCTGTTACAGCTGTCACGAGAATCTGAAAACTGGTAAAATGCCAGCCATTGCTGCCATTAATATGTTGGAACTTGCAGACATTCCTCCAGAGTTGAGAAATATGAATATACTTGAGAGGCATATCATAGCCAAATATATACCATTTGCAAAAATAGTCAGCCTTCCCAAAGGACAGCAAAGGTTAATACATGGTGGAGTTGTGTGTGTACCTTCAGAGGTGGAATCAACAGTCAATGCTTTGCCTAGACCAAGCAGCCAGGCACAGATTTTGAAAGTCAAGTTGAAAAGAAAAATGAATTACACAGGTCATTACCAGTTCCAAACTGTTAACATGTCCAAAGTCCTTTGCGCTTTATCAAAACTAAAAGAGATTAATCCAGAATACAGAGACATAGATATACATGATATGCCAGCTTTTGAGGGTGAAACGAGTGGCATGGCAGATGAAAATTATGTAGATGATGACATCACCGATACAGAGACAGATGATCAAATGGAGACTGATGCAATAGATGAAAGTGACCTGACTGATCCAGCACATGAGACTAGCAGTGCATGCATTCAGCCTAATAATGAACAGAACGAGTCAAATGATGACCAAGATTCAACTGAGCAGAACACGAATCAGCAGAGCGGCACGATAGACTCTTGTTTGCAGCCAGCCGATCTTGCTCAGGAAATGATAACATTTGGTGAAGGAATATTTAGCGTGGCGCCAGCTGAAGGAAACAGACCAGTGAGTTTTTTCCAAATTCCCAAATTAGAAGCAATGGCCTTTCCAGTACAGTTTCCCACAGGAGAGAATACTTTGGATGAAACACAGAGACCCAGAAAAGTTTCGCCAAGTAGATATTTCAATGCACGGCTCTTTTGTATTGACAATCGATTTGCTCTTGATTCCAATTACATTTTCTTTGCACAGTTTATCACAGAAATGCATATGGCTAAGTCCTCTATGTCGATCCAACTGCGTAAAGGAAAACCTATGACCAGGGATGGACGCAAAATAACTGCCAGAATGCTCCGAGACAAGCGTGAAGTGGAAAAATTGGTACACAACAGAGATGCCACTCGGTTCATGCAGCCTTTGAGAGGGACTCCTGCATACTGGGAAAAAACACTACGTGACCTTTACGCGATGTTACGTACTCTCGGCTGTCCGACTTTCTTCCTGACATTCAGTGCTGCCGAAATGAGATGGCCAGAAGTCATACAAACAATTCAGGCACAAAAAGGGGAGCATGTTGAATTTTCTGAGCTCGACTGGGCTTCAAAATGTGAGATTTTACGTAGCAACCCTGTGACTACTATGCGCATGTTTAATAAGCGTGTTGATGCCCTGATGAGAAATTTGATTTTGTCACCATGCCAGCCTATCGGTGAGGTCATTGACTATTTCTATAGAGTGGAGTTTCAAGCCAGAGGCTCGCCGCATATACATGCTTTGGTTTGGTGCAAAAATGCTCCTGTGTTTGAGGAAGATCCAGATGAGAAAGTGTGTGAGTTTGTGGATAAGTACATAACATGCCAGCTACCTGATCCTGAGACAGATCCTGAACTTTTCAAAATAGTGACAGAGGTCCAAACCCACAGCAAGAGCAACTCAAAGTCTTGTAAAAAGGGAAATAAACATTGCCGCTTTGGATTTCCAAAACAGCCTGTTGAAAACACGTTCATAACACGACCGAGGCCTGTAGAAATCATGAATGAATCTGATGATGAATCTGAATCTAATGACAATCCTTCCATGTCACCTGAAGACGCCAAAAATAAACTTAAGCCTGTATGGGAATTACTAAATAATCCTACATCATCATTTGAAAACATGTCTCAGCTACTTGCACAATGCAACCTAACCTATGAAGAGTACTTAAACTGTGTTGAGTCTTTAACAACAGCCAGTGTGTTAGTAATGAAATGTAAACCACAGGAGTGTTGGGTGAATGTGTATAACCCTGTTTTACTTCGTGCGTGGTCAGCGAACATGGACATTCAGTTTGTCCTGAACCCTTATTCTTGCATCATGTATATTGTGTCATACATTTCGAAAGCAGAACATGAAATGAGTGAGTATCTGAAAACAGTTGTGTCTGACACCTCTCAGTCAACTACATCTGATTCTGAAGAAATGAAACAAATCATGCAAGCCTACTCCAAGAACAGAGAGGTGAGCATTCAAGAAGCGGTTTCGAGAGTGTGCAGCTTAAAATTAAAAAGTTGTTCTAGAAGCGTAATTTTCATACCAACAGATGATGACGCGGTGAAAATGAGTGTCCCTTTGAGATATCTGAATGACAGGACACCTGAATCTGAGAATGTTTGAATGTCTGGCTTGGGAAACAAATACAAAAATAGACCTGACACCCCAGAGTTTTCAATAATGTGCATGGCAGAGTTTGCTTCCACCTACAGAATTGTGTATGGACGACAGAAAGAAAGCAGCCAAGTGCTTCCACTACTACATGAAATGGGATTTGTTCAGAAGCGCACAACAGGAAAGCCTGCCATCATCAGATATGCAAGGTTTTCTGTAAAAAAAGCTCCAGAGAAATTCTATGGCACACTACTGAAGCTATATTTACCCCATCGATCAAATTCAGAATTGAAACCTACAGGTTTCACATACGAGTCATTTTATGCATCAGGCTGTGTTAGGCTTCCAGGAAAATACTATACTGAGAGGGTATCTGCGATTGTGACAGAGCACAGGTCGCTATATGAAAAAAACAGTGATGATATTGATAAAGCTATTGCAAACCTGGAAGAAAATGGTCCGATTGAAGACGCATGGACAACTCTTGCACCTGAGACAGAGCTTCAGCGTCTTGAGTGTGTTTCAGAGCGTGAGCACATAAATCCAGAGGAAATGAATGAACAGGATGACATCCCTGAATATAGTGCAAGTACTAGCAGAGGAGGTGTAACACCCATGTTTGAGGCTCCTCAAACAGACCCAAATGTTATCCGTGGCATGTATCAAAATCTAAATCAAACACAGGCATCTATCTTCTACACAGTGCGTAAGTGGTGCATAAGACGTGTGTGTGGACAGAATGCTGATCAGTTTTTCTACTTTGTCACCGGTGGTGCTGGAACAGGGAAATCACACCTTATCAAATGCATTTATGCAGAGGCATCAAAAATATTACGCAGGTTACCCCACATCACAGAGGAAAGAGACATGTCTATGCCTACTGTACTGCTCACAGCATTTACTGGCACAGCAGCTTTTAATATATCAGGCCTGACACTGCATGCTGTTCTGAAACTACCCAGAAGCCTTAAACCACCTTACCAGTGCCTTGGTAACTGTCGAGATGAAGTGAGAGCAAGTTTGTCCAATGTTCAGATAATCATCATTGATGAAGTGTCTATGGTGTCAAAACAACTATTTGCATATGTCAACTGGAGGTTACAGGAAATCAAAGGCTGTAAGAGACCTTTTGGTGGAATTTCAATAATGGTTTTTGGTGATTTTTTCCAGCTACCTGCACCAGGCAAAGCTAAACCTCTCTGTGTATATGAGGATCATGTACTTGATTCCTGGAAAGACCGGTTTCAAATTGTCACCCTAACAGAAATAATGCGTCAAAAAGATGATGTGCCTTTTGCTGAACTACTCAACAGGCTCAGAGTAAAACGTAAGGGAGAGTCATTAACTGAAGCAGACAGAGCTCTACTATCTCAGGCTGTGTGTCAACCCGAGGACTGTCCTAAAGACATATTGCATCTTTTTGCCACTAATAAAGAAGTGAAGCAACATAACACAAACACTATCTCTGCTTTGTACTCTGAACTGGTCAATGTCGAAGCTCATGACTACAGAAAAGATCCTCAAACTGGTCAAATGGAAAGAACGAGAGCGCCTGTTTCAGGACGTAAAGGAGAGTTACCTGATACACTGCAAATTGCTATAGGTGCCCCTGTCATGCTTATGAGAAATATTGATGTGGAGGATGGACTTGTGAATGGCTCATTTGGAAAGATCGCCAAGATTCTTTATCAAGTCGTAGATGGCAAAAATCATGTAAAGATGGTTGGCATTGAATTAGACAGTCCAAATGCAGGTCAAAGACATCGTAACAAGGTACAAGCAGATAACTTGGTGTACATTGATAGAATAGAGGAACCGCTGAGTAAGAAAGGAGTCAGGAGATTAATGCTACCGTTAGTTCTGTCATTTTCTTCAACAATTCACAAGGCACAAGGTATGACTAGAGAATGTGCTGTTGTTTCACTGAGCCGGATTTTTGAACCAGGTATGGCATATGTAGCACTAAGTAGAACAACCTCACTGAGTGGCTTACGCATCATTAATTTTGATGAACAGAACATTTATTCTGATCCACAAATCACACA
>JAGFZM010000924.1:870-18920 GCA_017657215.1 Limnothrissa miodon
TGTGTGTGTGTGTGTGTGTGTGTGTGTGTGTGTGTGTGCGTGCATGCGTGCGTGTGTGTGTGTGTGTGTTCTCATGTGCATGCATTACCCAGTGTCTTTCTTCTCCTCTTGGCTTCTCTGCCTGCTCCAACCATGTCCAGTTCTGAAATGTCTAATAACTACAAAACAAGGGCATGCAAATGTAAATGGTCAAAATATTACACTTCAGTTCAGCACAACGTAGGAGTACAAAACATTGAGGAACACACAGTCCAGTCCACATGTTAGTTGTTTATTAGACTATGTACTATCTAAGTGAATATGTGGTCTGTGAGCTGAAGGTTACCTTGACCCCTCGCTCCTTGCGCAGGGGGGTGCGTGCGGGGGCGATTGGGGTGCGTGTGCTGGGGGGGCTGAACATACTGGGGGCAGTTGGGCTGCGGAATGGCGCTTTAGGGATGCCCTTTAAAGGAGCTGAAAGAGAGACACACAAACATAGAAAAGAAGAGAGAGACTAAAAGTGCTGCTAGGGAGTTTTTCCTTGCCCCTGTTGCTCATTGGGCCTTCTTGTGTTAAGCGCTTTGAGACATGCCTTTTGTAAAAATGCGCTATATAAATACAATTGAATTTAACAAAATTGAAAAAGAGGAATGGCTGAGGTAGAAAAGTGGTGGAAAAGAGATGGAGACTTAGCCTGGGCCCGCCCCCACACTTCCTGTGGTGCTACATTGAATTTCGCAAACTAGTCAGTCTGGCGAAGCTGCCGTTTTGGAGTGTTTCTGTTCCCAAAAAAGTGGCTGGCTTAAAATGCAGGTTAAGCCAGCCTCTGAGAAGGCAAGTAGTATGCTAGGTTCGGCAGACTAAGCTCCTATGAGTTTATTAGTTGCGGAAGCCAGGCTAGTGGACACTCACTGGTAGTGTCGATCTTCTTGACTAGGCCTCGGCCTTTGGCGTGGAAAGGTACTCCTGCCGTCTTCTTCAGCTGCTGAGCCGTCTCTGTGGCTGAAAGCAGACAATCACACACACACAAACACACACACACACACACACACGGTTTCTCTCAGTGCTTTACAGTAAAGGCAACTGCCTTTGACAGCAAACCCGTCCCACCTTGGCTACGTCAATGGCATTGTGGAAGCGAGAGATGAAAATTGATTTTTCCAATTAACAAACAGGTTTGAAATAACATCCAACCAGGATGTGATACTTAATGATATTGTGTTTGGCTGGGTCTTTGTCAATGTTTAACATTGTCCACTGACTTACCAGCATCTAATATCCCAAAACCTTTTCACTTCACACAATTTAGGATGGAGTTTGTGTGTTATGACAGAACCTCTTGGTCCATTTAACAAATGAAGTGATAGACTTTTACTGCCAATAAAAATGCATCTACATCCGATCTCATTGGAGCTCTCTGTTGTTAAGACTACAAGACATGCGTTTTGTATAATGCTCTATACAAATAAATTTTAATTGAATTGAATTATATCTTTATCCACTGGTGAGCATTACTATCTACTGTATATGAACAAGATAGAAGCTTGAAGGCTTACACTTCTGCAACAGCTCTGCCCTGAGGGTGGCGCTCTTGGGTTTTCTCTTGAGCTGAAAGTGCTTTATGGGAGGGTTGAGGGGTCCCACCAGTGTGGTCAGAGCACTCTTGTTCAAGTACTGGCACTCCAGAGGCAGCATGGATGACGCGTCACACTCATTCACTGCGGGAAATACACACATTCACATGTTAGGGTACTAAAAGACACACACAAACAGGTGTTTGGTTTTACTGTTGTTCTTCCAGGCAGTGTACAGCTTCCATTTTTCTCTCAGCTTACTTACATCCCCATGTATAGCACAGTTTACACACAGGTATTCTTGTCTTGACTATTTTTGAAATTTAAAAATACTCCCCAATATAAGACTAACCATGAACCATTATAAAAATAACCATTAAAAAAATTATAAGAATGTTTTTCCTTGCCTCTGTTGCTCATTGGTGCTATTTGTTGTGAAGCTCTATGGGGCATGTGTATTGTATAATGCGCTTTTTATTTATACAAATAAAATTGAATTGAACTGAAGACTTACCCTTTTCACGGAGCTCCCCCAGTATGTCCTGCACATTGGGGTTCTGTTCCTCCAGGTCCAGGTTTAGGGAACCCGTCTCCGGGAAGGTCTTGAGGATATCAGCCACCATCAGGACCCAAGGTTCAGAGTCTACTGTGGCCAGCTGAATAATCTCTGTCAAAGCCTCTTTCATCTGGGAGTGATGCCAATGACAGACACAAAAGAAAACTAATAAGCCATTGTATCGGTTTAACTACATCACATTGTGCAAAGACTTCAGAGCAAATAATTTACAGCTAAGTAGTGAGATGCATGATTAGTGTGTCCACTGTGAATGGCCCATGAATGATCATATTTTCCCATGCTTACTACGTTAGTTGATTTTGAAGTTCTACTACGTTCTACCAATAGCAGTATACACAGTCTGGTTAGATTAAATTAGATACACGTGTAAATACAGAGCAACGAAATGCGGTTTAGAATTTAAGTCAACAGTGCAACATAAAGTGCAAGATATAAAAAAATATATACAATAAATTATTAGTGTAATGCTAACTACTATCTGGTCAAACTGACAAGTGCATTATAGTTTAGTTGCAGATATATTACCAAAGAATAATGACAAACATCTGTACAGCCGCAGCTGTCAAAGAAGTAACATTTTAAGAAAGGGCGGTTAACGATGTGGCTGCTGACAAGCACACAGGTGCTGAGGAAACAACCTCAACTGGTGGACAAACAGACTTTAACTAGACAAATGTTTTTCACCAGACACAACGTTAGTTATATTACTCGTCATTCCATATCACAACTCCGCAGTCGTATCATGTAACGTTAGGTAACCGAACACAACACACTACAACATGGATTGCGACATTCCGAGCGCTGACTAGTCACATAATTTAGCACTTCATCAAGTGCCGTTGTCATTTCAGCCTTTGCATTTAACCAAACATTTACTCAACCCTGTAGTTGAACAGGTTGGTCTAACAATTACTTTTCTTGTCAACGAGTTGTAACAAGACAAATCTGTGAGCTTTAACAGCATAGGGTAAGTCAACTTATAGTAAGTCATCTTATAGTTGAACATGCAAGTTAGGCTAGCCGAGGTTGACATCGTTAACTGCTTAACCAGCAGCTAAGTTGGTGAACCGTGTGACGATACGCTAACATTACGGCAAACTCTTAAGCTATCTACGTTTTTTCCTGATAACAAGATTCTAACTTCTGACAAATATGGACTGTTGAAATAACACTACCCATCATGACAAACTGTGGTGACTAGGAAGCTAACAACGTACTATGGCTAAGTACTTGCTGCTAACGTTAACATAACTTAGCCTGATGGGGGACGTCTTTGCAAACGGGGGTTTCCAACCAGTTCTGTCTGCAGGATAATGAAGACCACCAAAGATAGCAACACTTTAGTTTACCTAATGATGCTGACAACCCTTCGGCAGCAAACTGAGATTCACAATTCCACTAGCCGATAGCAACACAACCCTGCACTTCACAGCCAGTAGTTGGAATTCATTGCAACTTGCAAACACACCTCATCAACAGTCCGCCGCGGCAGATGCAGCATCCCAAGCAGAAGTTTCAGCTTTACCGGCGGCGACAAACTTGAAAAACACAAGCGTATATTGTCAATAACCGACACTGTAAGCAGAGAAGCAATGCTGGGAGGTGCCCAGAGTTCGTCTGTTGAGCCTAGTTTATTATGAAGCCACAGGCCGGTGTCGCTGTCCCTCATCGACGCCATCTTGGAAAAAGAAGTACTGTAGTTCGGGCATTTTAGCAGGCTACCTAAGAAAACATACGGTTCAAGCTCACGTGACCATGGTTGTGGCGGATCATAGAGCTCTCTGGTAAAGTGATAACCTGACCTGTGTTGATAATGATGCAGGCCTGTAATATCGGAGCTGTTCGGTTGAGATAATGACTGCAGCCTAAGTCTAGGAGTTAACATGGAATAGCAGTCATATTTATATTTTACTTGTTGGAATATTTAATAATTGTACCCGTTGGTAATGGATAAAATAATCAATACAATTGTCAGTCTATGGCACACTATTTAATTTTGGCACAACAACAACACCTAAAAGGGTATCTATCTCAAGGTTTGCTTTGTGTACGGCTGCATTATGATTTGTAGAAGTGTTTAGTGAGGACCCAATCACAAAATCAGCGCAGATGCTGCTCATGTGATCTATCCTGACGAATCAGAGCACACTTCAAATGCAGAATAAATCATTTTTAGGGACTAGCCTACGGATTTATGAAGGACAACTTGCACGTTAGGGTAGGACACAAGTGTCTTTTATAAACCAGGGTTAATTGTACGTAGCATTTACCCTAATTAATTCGACAGCCAGGACACATTGTTTGGCATAACGGTGCATTCCACATCAGAGACGAAAGGTAAACATCCTATTAGCCTATTGTTCTTGTATTGTATGTGGGTGTAAGGGATTCGTAGATGCACCTATACCTCACAAAAATATATGGTTGTTTTTGAAAAGTGGGTACCTGAATGCTCGACGACCTTCATTTGGCAAAGACAGCTAACCTATTCTGCTTATATTTTGTAGGATCTGATCATTTTTGTTGAGACATGGTGTGTAACAGGACGATGTCCACTGCATCTATGTGGGTGATGCTGCTGCTCTTAGCGGTCCAGCTTCTTTACCTCAGACCGATTAGCGCCGAGCAAGAGGCTGGTACAGTCATTCCTGCCGAAAGTAAGCCATTTCATTAAATGTTGTTGGCAATAATATTTCATGGATTGGAAAAAACATTGATCGCCCAAAGGTGTTGCACCTCATTTTTAGCTGTTTATTTTGTAGACTAGGGTAAACAGTTAATCAATGAACTGTTTCCTACCAGACAGCCTAAATCCAAACTTTATTATGTTTAATCGTTTGTCAACAAAGACTTATTTAAAAAAAAAAACAGTGGAGTGGCAGGCTATTTTATTTATGTCATCATTTAGACTAGACAATGTAATTAGGATAAAAAAAGGGACCAAGTTATTGAATCAACTGCACCTTCTGTCTAGGTCGGCCATGCGTGGACTGCCATGCTTTTGAGTTCATGCAGAGAGCTCTGCAAGACTTAAAAAAGACTGCTTTCAACCTCGACTCACGGGTGAGCCAGTGATTTAATAGAATTGTCATGTTGCATGAGATTCATCCCTTATCATTGCTCTACCAAGTGCCTGCACACATCTTTTATGACAATAATAGCTGAATATAACATAAACATTTTAGCTCCCAATCAAAATATCCAACATGTTGTGTACTCTCACTTAAATACTGTACAGATATTTTTAAATGTTCTTGCTCTGTGCACCTTCCACTTCTGAGCCATTGTCTTTGCTTCCTTTGTCTTTCAGACGGAGGACTTGGTGTTGCGGGCAGAGCAGAGGGCCCTGTGTGATTGCATGCCTGGTACCACATTGCGTTGAGCAGAGAATCACAACGGCCGTGTCTGGATACCAACACTGGGCACTTCACCTAGGCACGCAAACCCCACCACGCTCATGATGCTACTTCCACAGCAGAATAAAAGACTCATCCACCAGCACCTTATCACTGCAGAGAACCCGTTGACAGCGATCACTTCATCTGTCTCTTCTTTTTTTGTTTTGGCTCTTTGTGTCCGTGTCTGTCCTTGTGGGCTTTACTATAAAAAGAGCATTTGTTGTCCTGCATCATTCCTGGCTACATTTCATGCTCACATACTACAAACAGAGTCTGACCCAAGTAGCCACCTCATAATAAGTGTCTAATAAGTGTCTCCATTTCTCTGTTTGTTAAAGGAAATGTTAGAACATTTGTAGTCCAATAAGTTTCACCATGCATATATATTTGCACAGTAGAGTAGATGTCTTTGCACATTATGTATGTAATGATATTGTTGAATGTTCAGATCAATGTAATGAGAAATGCTATAGATTATTATTGTATTCCACTGTCATTTTAACAGAACTGTATTTGTAGCAGAAATTATAACGTCTCCATAAAATATTAGTTCTAATGTACAAATGCATTATTACATATTTAAGAAGTAGTACTTTAGAATAGAGACAGAGTTGTTTTATCAGTATGAATGTAGGTTTCTCAGATCTATATGGAGACAGCATACCACAGGCGATCAGACTAGGTAATAATTTAATGTTTTCTCCATCACTTTAAAATGCACGCTTGGGATAATAAAAAAAAAAAAAAAAGTTAAATGACGTGGCTTGGTCTACAAAATTAATTTTAATAGTTGTATATTCAATTAAAAGTTGAATATTTGATGTAAAATCCCTGTATTGAACCAGACAGTTCTAAGATGAATGAAGGATTCCATGTGATTGAAGTTCTGGGCTTTTCCACTATACAATTCTAGAACTTTTCTACTTAACTAATCTCAACCATTGACTGTATCCAGACATCTCCACATGCTGGCTTTGCCTTTACATTGAGGAGGTCCTGCTGTAGATTCTTAGGATTTGTATTGTAGTACCTCTCAGGCTACAGAAGCTGGGACTGGAGGTATGTGTACTCTACTAGGTGAGCTCCACCTGGGTAAAGGAGCACTGCGGGACTGAATACTAATTACTGGTTTATGGTTTCTTTAAAGAATAAAAATTAAATAACTTCTAAATTCTGAGAGTATGAAACTCCAATTTGGATCATGAAGGCTAGTGCAGGTTCAAGACAATAGAACATCAGTGTGTACCTACCATTTCAAAGAACACAATACAATATAAAAAATATCAATCTCAAGTCATTAACATTAGATCAAAAGTAGCTCATACTATAAAATATCAATGTAAATTTAAGCACAAATAAATTTATGTTGGATCCAAAAAATCCAAAAGTATGTATTAAAAGTGAGGTGTGTGTGTGTGTGTGTGTGTGAAATAGTTCTGCCTTCTGATTCAAAAGCGCATTTCACAGTGTTGCATTCCTACCATTCTAGTGTTGATATTCTCAGTCCATAGAAGACAGATGGTAGCATGGCAGCAACAGGGGAATCCACAATGATGGTAGTGCAGCACGAACCAAAGGGGATGGGCCCAAATCTAAAGTCCATAAAGGACATGGTGGCCAGCTGAGAGAGGGCCTGGCACAGGAGTGACTCTGGACTCTCCTCATGAAATGTAGGGAAATGTAGAATCGACCTAATCAACAAAATGGATTGTCTTCATTTTTTAGATTCCAGAAGTCTGAAACACACTTCTCTATTATATTTTTTTTACCTCTTTCTCTTTGGGATGACACATGAAATCAATCAATATGAAATAAATGTCACTATGGGGTGCTTAAAAATTCTTGGCATCAGTCACTGTTTAGTGCAAAATCCAATTTTCTTCTTTAAACCTGTAGTATTATTGTAAAGGTGTCTTTCTATGATGTTATGTATACCCGTATCTTTGAGTGCCTAAAATTCCTGTTAATAACTAATGTCTCATTATCAAATCATGATATTGGAGGTGTCGTGGCTCAGTGGGCTATGGGCGTTATGCCATGACTCCGGCCTGTGGTCCTTTGCCGATCCTGCCCCATCTCTCTCTCCCATGTATTTCCTGTCTGTCTCTCCACTGTAACTATCCAAATAAAAGGCAAAAAGTATCTTTAAAAAAAAAAACATGATATGAAGATTTTTCAGAAAAAGAATTAAGGAGCTGTTTGAAAATGTCTTTAGGGTTGAGAAAACAGTCTTACCTGGCTGGAAAGGTGAACTTACTATGCCCTGCAGACACAGCACACACACAGGCAGACCACAATAACTCTAGAGTATTAAAGCAACACCAAGGACCTTTAGTACCTTGAAATAATATTTTCAAAATCGCTTCAGTGGTCCATCAACTCGTAACAAGGTGAACAATACTTGCTGCATTTGCTCTGCGCCCCTCTGTTCTAACAGCACTAAACAAGTTTGTTCAATCGGGTAGCCGATCTGTAGTCTGACTGGCTGGCCACCAGCCAACCAGGCTGTGTGTGCTCTGGTCGCCAGTGTCCATGGTAGCTCAAGAAGCCTGACACATGCGGTAAGTGGCCTTTCTGCACTGCTTTTGATGATCTGATGATGATTTATTTATCTGAACATAATGCCTTTGATATATTGCCTTCACATTATGTCATTCTGGCTCCTCAGAACATTATTATTATTATTATTATTATTATTATTGTCTAGATGATAAAACAGCACTTCCCTTGCAGGCCTCTGTCAGTAAATGAGTGCTGCTGATGTTAATGAAAACCACTATTGGGTCTCTATGCATCAGTTGTGTATGCTATAGTTATAGACCAGTGATACATCATAATACATTTTATTGTAATGTGAAAAACATGACATACTTCAAAGGGAGTGCAACATTAAAACCAAAAGTTTATTGCAGTCTATAATTAAGGATTCATGTTAGTTCAGTATAACAGTATAATTACAAAATGAATCAGATGAATTTAATTAAAGTTTCATATATGAGTTCCGTTTTTTTGTCTTTGACACCTAGACAAGCAAGAAGCCAAAATTTAGTCTAGTCTACTGCACAAATACCAAGCCCAATACTCCGACCCAGCAGGTGGCGACAATGCCCCTTTTTTGGCTAGTAAGCCACCACCTATCTAGGATCTTTGGCATTTTTGTCCATTTCTGCGTTCCGTCGAAATTGGCGGTAATGTTTGATTTGAGACGTGATTTTTTTTGAGGTTCGCTTTAGTCTACTCTTTGACCTGCAGGAGTTTGACGCAGGGGTTATTTCATCTGTTTAAAAGCATGAAACTATTCTGTTAACGTAGTCTACAGAAGGTAAACCAATAAATTAACAAGGTATTGATTACACTGGCACACATAGTTTTGATTACACTGTCACACATGAGAAAGTCTCGCGCTACAGCTAACGATAACGTTAACGATAACCAGCTAGTCTATGGCATAATGTTTGGTTTGGTTGGTTTTACTATTTAACGTTACAGTGTTTCTGGGGCAGACAAACTTGAAACTTGCAAAACGTAAGAAATGAGGGTATCTTTCATGTTCTAATAACTATTTTGTATTAATGTTATATTGTTGCATATGGTGGCAATTGATTCGGAGGAATTCAACCCTTTTTCGAGGTCAACGTGTGCTTGAAATGTGTATTTAACGTTATATTTATGTGTTTTTATGATCTTATAAGTGCATTGAAATGTAGCGATCTTCAACTAAAGGTCTATTTCTGACAGCAGGAGAGCTCGAACAACAATGCTATTGGTTGAACATTTCGGGAATGTTCCATTAGTATTGTTATAACGTTAAGTTCAAGAAAACAGAGGTCAAGTTATTTCCCTTTGTGCTTCTTAGCGTTTTAGTGTGTATGACTGATGCTTAACAGAATGAATGGGGCTCAGTTTGTGGAGACTCTTTTTCGACTGGGCTATCCTAAAGCCTCTTCTCTGAAGCCTGAAGAGTTTAATTGGATGTTTGATGACACCCCTGACACCCAGGAATTCCTGCGCTTTTTCTGCTCTCTTGGAGCCCCGAATGTTTTGTCTAAAGAGGAAGAGCGTGCATACAAGGCTCTGGTTGAGTCTGGCAAGCCCATTCTGACTGAGCTTGAACTTGAGAAGTTGGAACAGACAGCAAGGTCTAAAGGGGTGGTCTTGAATGAGGAAGATGAAGGTGATGAGTTGGTGGATCAGGAGGAAGATGCTGCTTATGAATGCCTTGATGAGCTTCAGCAGGAACTAAAGGACCTGCAAGAATTGAAGCACCTGAGGCACCAACGTCTGCTTCAGCTCCAGAGTCTGAGACAGAGGAACTCTGGCAACACTAGGATTTTGTCTGAGCACACCACACAAGGCCAGGAGCAAGGTGATGCAGACCCAGAGCGCATGCCGGTGTCGAAGGCCCTTGCCAAAGAGAACGTAACCACCAATGTGCTGCTGCAGGACCTCCAAGGGGAGATCAAGAGGCTGCAGTGCCTGGTGTTTGCAGAAGGGGGCGCTGTAGAGAGGCAGCAGGAGTACCTGCACATGGAGCGCCACTCACGCTGCCCAGCTGCCCTCCTCTCCCAGCTTCCTCTTGAGCCTTATCTCCAGGAAGTACTACTTGCCCACCTGATCATTATGGACCACTACAAAGTAAGCCTACACACTAATTAGCCCTGGAGACTAATTAAAGCTCTAAACCTTGAAAGCATGTTTTCTTTATCTTTGAATTTTAGTCTACAATAGCCATTCTCTTCTCTGAAGTCAGAATAAAGTAATTTTACATAATAGTTGGTGAATTTAAATCAAGTTAATCGTTGCTGTAAATGTCAAGTCATTAAATGTAAATGTTGCGTAATGTATTTAAAGTGTGGTGTTCTGGTATTGAAGGGATGCCTCACTGAGAAAACTCCCATGATGGATGAGGAGGAGAAGGAGGCATGTAATGACAAAGAGCCAGCTGAAGAGATGGTGCAAAGAAATAAAGGAGAGTTGGTGCGTCTGCAGACGGCCTTTCTGCTGACCCAAGCTCAGCTGGTGGAGGCCCGGGCAGAGGAGGCCGGAGCCAGGGCGGCCAAGGAATGGCTGGCACAGCACAGGAGCTCTTGCTCACAGGTGACACACAAACTAGTGCCGCATTTCCATTACAGCCCTACTCGCCCCGGTTTAGAAACCAGCCTGGTTTGCTTTTCCACCAGCCCGGGTACAAAGTGGTACTATTGTGAAGTGGATGTGGACAACTGCTATGACGTCGCTAGAGTTAGGTTACTAACAACTATGTAGTAAGTGGTAGCTGCCTGAACTGAAATAAGTACTTTTCTCCAAATCCGAACAGTAAACACTTGTGCTATTAGGTTTAAAATAATGCACTACACTTGCTGATTTGTAAAATGGACACAGAAAACTTGAAGAACTCCAAAATAACGTAATTCCACACACACACAGTGTCCCATTCACTTCAGTGAAACAATCAGACCCGTAGATCAAATTCGTGGCTTGGAATATTATAATTTACAAAGAAAAAACGAACACCACCGAACAATGGCAAAGTTGTTCTCTCATGTAGCCTAGTAGCAGAGAACCTCTGATAGGGGACGAACAAATGAATACTTTCTGTAATATTAACTGTAACTGCTGTAACCCAAGATAAATACAGCATGTTGTTCAGTGAGAGATTATGCCTGTGTGTGGTTGTTTTCTGTCTCCAGTCTGTGCCTCTGGACTCTCACAGCCCCCCTGCTGTGCCCTCAGAAAGGCTCCTTGCCCTCCTTCACCGCTGTGCTCAGCAGCAGTGCCTAGCCGCTCTGTGGGTGGACACGCGTGAGCAGGCAGAGAGCGTGCAGTGGTGCGCTGGTGTTCAAGAGCAGCTGGTCGGGGCACTGCTGAACCAGCACGCCCAACTGGAGCTGCTGTGGGCGCTACTGGCTGCCGAATGGGACTCGCACGCCGTTGCCTGTGCACGCATGGAGCAGCTGGCCAGCAGGCTGAGGCTGGAGGAGGCTGTGTGGGCATCGCAGTGGGACGAGGAGATGAAACGCCTGCAGGAGAGTGTGCCCAAATCTCAGAGCGAGACAAGCCTCAGCTCCAAGGACCCCACCATCAAGAGGTGAGTGGAGTCTAGGGATGTGGAGACATTTGGCACACTGATGAGATGAGATGAGATGAGATGAGATGAGATGAGATGAGATGAGATGGTGCACAGTGCAGAGGTGCTTTAAAGGGAACAGAATTTAACAACACTAATGGGAAAAAAAGAAATAATCTTAATGAATAACATTAGTTTGATTAATGTGTGTTTTAGTCATTTGAATACTAATTATTTTGATTCATTTCCTTGCCCTAGTAAGTAGGGGAATGAATAGATGTTTGAAAGCTTGAAAAGCTGCCGCTTAAAGTAACTGTTTTGTAATGGCAAATGTCAGAATTGGCATAAAAACAAAACCTGTCATAAAGGTAGGGTGTATTTTTTTTCTGTGTATTGTATATTTCTCTTCAATGTTATTTGAAATCAAATATGAATTTGATTTCACCAGGAAAAAGACAGATCACTAAACAATATCAGAATTCTGTCTGATGAGGAAAAACAGGGAATAATTGCAGTGTGGAAGGTTGTGGAACATACTAACTTCTTTCTGACCTTAAGTAGACTTTTATAATGCTAAAGAGCATAAAATGGTTAAAAAAGTACCAAGCAGCAGACTACTGAGAACACTCTCCACGCTGACAGGTTGCTGGCAATGCTGGAAGGCACAGAGAAGATGGAAAGCTGCTTCGACTGTTCAGCTGAACTTGCAAACTTGATATCTGCTCAGTGGAGCCATCTAGAGGAGCTGAATGGGGCTGCGGGCGGGGCCAGGGCTGAGCTGCAGAGCCTTCTGGTTGGTCTAGAGGAGGAGGAGGAGGCTCTGAAGAAGGCGGTGCTCTCGGATACACGACTAGTGCGGCTGTCTCCACAGGTGTGTGTTACTGCTAATGGTCACCACCAGGAGGAGCCCCTTGAGATGGTACCATAAATACGCTCCATGAAACTCCATTTTAGAAGCTAAAAAATGTGTTCAAATTTGTGTGTTCAGTTTACATTTTGGCTGAATTCCCTAGCTTAGAATTGCCCATTGAAATAAATGGGGGCGGGACTTAGTCATTTTTCTCCCGGACCAGCAGGTGGTGCTGGTGTCCCTTTCATTACAGAAAACCTTTCAGTGTGAGCATTCACAGAGAGAAATTTGTCAATCTGTGGTTATGAAGACTTTTGCATAAGCTGAGGCTCCTGAATCCCCATTAAATGCTCTCATACAGAATCTCTTAATAAAACAGTTAGCATTTCGCTAAACATTTTAGAAACTCACTTATTTTGTTAATCTTTTGCCCTCCTCTCCCATCTCTGTTATTTCCTCTCTGCTAGGATGTTTATGAAGCCTTGCAAGAGCTGGAGAAGCAGACAGCCTCCTTCTTCAAGCAGCTGCAGCAAGTGTCTGCTGAGCTCTCTTCCAAGCGCTCCCTGCTCAAGCACAGCGCCTCCCTGAGGCGAGAGAGGGAATTGTATGTGCTCTTCCACCTGGACCCCACCCAACTGGGCAGAGTGTTGCAAGGCTGGGAGAACAGTGACTGAGACATTTGCCACCTAACTCAGTGGCACACAGCAACATCCTGGTTTTTGTTCCCTCAGCCCTCAGCGCCCCTCTCGTATAGACTTGCACACTAACACACAGCTTTTGTGGACGCTGCCATTTTGCATCGATTTGATGCCATTATTGGTAGCACTTGTGTCCCACAATTGTTTTTTTTTTGTTTGCACTTTATAATCTTTGTAATACATTTGTGATGGCTTTTATGCTTCATATACCACTTTCATACTGGTTCAAAGGACATTGGGTGACAGTCCTTTAGGCCACCTGCTTGCAATAGGTTGGTTGGAAGTCAAAGGAGAAAAGCACTTTAAATTCCTCCTCTGCATGCCTGGTTTCCATTGGCACTCGAACTACTAATATAACCATGATGGTCATTGTTTATGTTATTCTAACCCTTTTACCTGTAAGAAATGGAGAATAAATGGGAATAAGTGAATTAAATTAAATTAAATGTTTGAGAATAAATTAATTAAAACCAAGTAAATTAAATAAAGGCCTTTCTAACTTACTATCTCACACCCTGCAGGACGACCAGTAGATAGAGAGAGAGAGAAGGAGAGAAGAGAAGTAGAGAAGAGAAGGAGAGAGAGGAGGAGAGAGAGACAGAGAAGGGGAGAGAGAGAGAAGGAGAGAGAGAGAGAAAGTGGTGGAGCAATGACGGAGCAGTTCAGCCGTCTGTATGCAGGCCCCCTGTCAGCTTCTGCACAGAGGATCATTGCAGCGCTGAGAGCAGAGTATGCCAATAGGCTTGACAGGAGCCATACCTGTAAGTCAGATGTACAGGACACTGTACACACACACACACACACACACACACATTAGCTGGTTGGACGACATGGGAAAACAAGCTATAAGCCACCTTATAGTTTCTTACCAGAGAAGACACTACATAATATTAAATAAAATGCAAGCATATAGATCAGGGGTGTCCAACTCAAATTCACTGTGGGCCAAAATTAAAAACTGGGACAAAGTTACATGCCAATCTGCCTCCCACCTGTCCCACTATGCAACGTTTTTCATTTAATTAATCCGTTTCATACTGTTTAGGATGCTAAAATTAGTCATTACACGGCGAACGAACGGTGTAGAATGCGCCACCGTGGCCAATAGCGGTAGATACAGCACTTGCAATGTTCAGGAGCGCGGACCGCCTCCAATAGAAGGCAGTGCAATACAATGCAATACAGCGGGCTTTAGAGGGAGCTCGTGAGAGAGAAAAACAGAATGTTGCTTAGTGACGGTTTAAAAGCTCCTGTTTTCCATCCTTCGTTTGGTCATGTTTAGGGAGGGGTAAGTTTGTTCAAGGTGACTGGTAGCATGCCAATGACTGTCAGCATAAAAGGAAGCGTCACTCATGATCCTGATTGAAAGGCCAATGCATCAACAAAGCTTTCAGGGATTTGTAGCATAAGAGGTGAATGCACAATAGCAGGCCAGCTCTGATTCACATGTGATATGATCTCATGGGCCAAATTTAAGGTGCTGAAAGTGTTTGATGTTAGTATTATTACGACTTTGGTGAGTCTTTGTCTGTCTTTCCCTTTATACAAGGAAATTGGCAACTTTTTTGGTTGTGTTTACTTTTGTGTTCATTTTTAATTTGTAGCAGCTGTGTTGACACATCAAAATGTAGCCAATTTGCTGATGAGCTTCTGTTTCACACGTTCATTTCAATTTTGATGCATTTGTTGTTTTCGGCAAAGTCTTTTAGATACTCCAAATTTTAGGAATGTACACATCGTTAAAACAAGAATTAAAATAATATTGCAGATGATAAATATTGCCCATCTTATTATTTTTAATAATTGACTGCACAATTAGATAACCCTGTTGAAACCAAAATATACTTGCATCATCACACACAACAGCGAAAGATGAGATAACAGAAATGACTAAATGAGCTATGAGTCAGACCAAATGGCTTATTATGCCGACAACAGAGTGAGTCATAGCAGAAACGCATGCATGCTTATGTGTATTCATACACAGTGTAAACGCTAGTTATGGGCATAGTGACAACATGAACTTTACCAATGAGTCAGACAGCTATCACTGCATGAAAAGAGGGCAAACAAAGACCAGTTGAGCCAACACTGTACAATACACACACACACTCAAGTCTCGGCTTTGCAGTACTTTCACCAGTTGCTTAGTACGCCAAACACGTAAGATAATAACATCCTAGTATGTGGAGACTCGACCAGCTTCTTATATCCTCTGCCTTGCTGCTTAAATGCAGTCTGAAATGATCAAAGCATCAATTTCATCCGTTTTCTGTATCAATTGCTTCCATGTAATTATTTTAAAGTAAACTCAGAGGAAGAATAGAAATAGTTGAACTATTCAATGTAAAACCAGCTGGTTTGCAAGCAAACAATCCCATATACATTTTAGAGAGGCATTGCGTAGAAGCAAATCTAAAACAGGCAGTACCAGCACACAAGACTTAGTTAAGGTTTGGGATCATCCTCTGGTATATTATCTGGTGTTTTAGAAAGGATATAGTAAAGGAAAATGCATGTGTTGTGTATTTGTCCTTACATGCCTGCAGATTTGCAACAGAGGCCCGTGAACCTGTACCAGTCTCCCAGCATATGGAGTCAAACCCAGTACAACCACAGCCTCTCCAGCAGGTGGGTCAGAGGATGGTGGGGACTGTTTGGCAAAACATCCTTGTAAATATGATAAATAAAACATATGATGCATACATAGAGAATAGCTAACCGGCAACTAACACCAAATGAATGAGGCACAATAACTTTTAGTTTCATTTTGCTATGTCCAATTTAATTGACATCAGTTATTGGTGTGGGATTCAGTCTATGTTCTATTTTCTATTTTCTATTGACTGATCCACTTTACTCAAATTGTCTAATGCCTATTTGTTGGCTAGCCTTAAACTGAAACTAAACAAAGTTGCTTTTTGTCATATATTTTGTGGGAATCATACTGGACTTAGTAAATGCTACTAGTTTCTGAGTACAATAACTTATTAGCCTTCAGCTGTGCCTTCATATTTGTTCTTACAGACCTGCAGAACGGGAACCGGCTTCAGCCTTCTCTTCCCAGAACAGGGAGTCCCCCTCACAGGAGTTTTCCTCCCCTCAGATTGCGTATTCTTCCCACTTCAGGCATTCTTCAGCCCAATCGCCCCCAAAACAGCCCCTCATTCCTCTTCCGTCCCCACGGAGAAGCCCACCATTCTTTTCCACCTCCCCTCCGAGACAGCCCCCCGTGACCGCACCCTCCACGAGCGCCGGGCTGCTGGGGTTTCCCCACACTGTGTCTGCCCCAGGGGGGGCAGTTAAGAGGACCCCTGTAGAGAGCCACACAGACATGACACACAGCCAGTTTCAGATTCAGCTGGAGAGGGCGTCTGACAAGGCCAGAATAGAGGCTATACCAAGCATCCCCACCAGACTAGAGAGCTACCAGAGATTAAAGAGGAGTATGCACCACACCAGACCTATTGTAAACCAAACTGGAACCCATAGACGTCAGATGCAACTTGAGAGCCACTGTGAAATAAACCAAAAACAGGCAGGACCCAACCTCAGCTCCAGATTAGACCAGCAGATTCTGGACACCCGTCACACTGAATCTGACATTGGACAGGCAAGTCCATGCAATCTTCAGGCCAAACCAGATGTCCAAACACAGGCTAGTTCCGAAGTGCATAGAAACACAAGGAATGGTTGTGTTGGCTTGCATAGGGGAGCAGAAGACAAGGACAATCTATCAGTCTTGCCGCCGGTGATTTCAGTACCGCTCATTCCCAGTGTCAGATCCAAGCAGAGGGGCTGGTGTCTGTCAGCAGTGCCCAGCAGAGAGGTCCCAGAGAACAAGGAGCGGGATGAGAACATCCCCCCACCAGCTAAGGGGCAATTAGGGCACCTGTTACCAGCGCCCCAGAGTCCTGTGACCATGGTGGAGAACTTAGATTTTGACAGACCTAATGTTGTCCCAATAGGAGAAGATAATAGCCAGACAGACATGATTACGGGTCAGTGCTCTGACCAAAGGGTGGAAGAAAAGGAGGGAGTTTTGCTGCCCATAGAGGATAGTAGAGATAAGTGTGAGCCTGAAGTGTCTTTAAAGACACCCAGCACACCGTCTGACAGGAATCTGATCAAGACACCCAGCACACCGTCTGACGGGAATCTGATCAAGACATCCAGCACACCGTCTGAGGGGAATCTGATCCAGGTAAATGCCCTTTGCTCAAGTTCCAGCAGTGTGGAAGAGACGCACAATGGTTCAGAAGACACGCTGACGTATGATGGTGCCAGCCTTCACCTTGACACCCGTACGGAGACAGAGACAGAGTTGACCTTAGATGTTCAGGTGCATGGAGCTGTACCAGGAACTGAGTGTTTGGAGAGTCTAGTGGAGCGGGAAAAGGCTTGCCAACCTGCGTCCACCTTGAGCAGTGCTGACACGTTTTGCCATGACAACCAGCAGGAGCGTGAAGCTGATGACCGGAATTATAATGGAGAACAGAGGAAGAGTGGTGAACTGAAAGAAAAAGATGATGGTTTTGAGAAGATTGGACGGTTTGATATAGAGACCGACATGACTGAACCAGACCACCTGATGGCGCTCTCACAGATGGGCGCTCTTGCAGTAGAAGAGGCTTGTCAGCCTGAGCCCAAGAGGCAGAAGATCAGTTGCACCAAAGGAGCTGAAGGAGTGGTAGTTAGAGGTGAGCGCATTTTCCAGTACACACACAAGAGGGCGCTACAGTGTTATCTGCTACAGTGTTATCTGGAACATAAACAGAGATCAGGTGAGGTCACTGTGGAGATGGAGAAGATAAAAATGATGAGTACACATTTAAATGCCTATACTGTATTAGGCTTTTACAAACATGTAATTTTCACTCAGTTATCTTTCCTCAGGAAGTACAGCC
>JAGFZM010000925.1:0-104788 GCA_017657215.1 Limnothrissa miodon
GGCCTGAAAGCACATAACCTCAGGGCCACCAGGGGGCAGTAGGCACACAGGACGGCCCTTGGGTCCCATCCGGAAGAGAGCCAGGCTCGCCGTAGGCTGCACAGTCCACTTAGTGGACAGCGCTTGTCGAACTCCTTCTAGAACTGCAGATCAAAGGAGTAAGAATTCCACTCTCAGCCCACGGTGAGTTTACCCCCTTGCATCAACCGGGATTTGAACCCAGATCCACTGCATAATAAGCAGATGCTAATGCATTCAACCACATTAACACAGCTACACCTTCGCTGAGAGCAAGATAAAAAACAATAGAGGTGGCATTAGGGCTAATTAAGCACAAAACACCAGCTTATGGCTTGAAGGAGCATCTAGAGCTTGAGAAAACACAATTCAAAGTATTTGCACAAGCTGTTCAACATAACCGTTATCATGAACGCGACGGGATTTGAACCCGGGACTCTTGAGTGGTAGGCAAAAACTGATCTGCTCAACCACTGCATCCGGATACCTAAGATATCACACCAGCTCTCATCTGAGTGGCTCAATCGGAGTAACAATTGGACGAAAAATTCGTCCATTGGTTAGAGAAATCCGGCTTTGAACCCTCGTTGAGACAACATAGCCAGATTGTCAGACCCTCATTGTTACCACTGAGCTATCGAGAATAACATGTGACAGTAGAATTTTCACGTAAATGGAAGCCCCATTCAATGACGGCTACAGCATCACTACTCACTTCATGAGTAGCCCTTTTTTAAAACCAGTGTTTTAAGGATAGAAACAACACATGCCCATTGCTAGCCATTTTAAAGGCAGGCAGAGGCGATTCTATATTTCCCAAATAGCCGAGACAGGAGCAATCATCAAGATTTTGGTGTCAACCACTTTATTTCATTTTAGACAACCTGTGAAAGGGGCTCAATGTGTTAAAAACCGAACTATCCCTTTAATAATTGCATCAAGTAGCCTAGGCTATATTATGCCATTATGTCTTTTGAATCGCCTGCTCTTTGATCGGAGCTGCGCGTGACCGCAGCCCTTCTCTGAAGTGAAGAATGCGTCTTCTAATGTTAATTTTTGGTTTTGGTTCAAGTTTTTCCTAGTGCTCCTAACTTTTTAAAGTTGGGAGTACCAGTGCTACCAAGTAAAAAAGTTAATTTCGAGCACTGCTGACACATTTTTTTGTCAGATGCTAACTAGTCTCTGGTACATAACAAATCAGCGCACACATTTCATATATATATATATATATATATATATATATATAGCTGCCACTAGGGGAGGGGAAAAAATAAAATGAAATCCCTACCGACCCATGACCTCAACTGGCAACCAACCAGAACAAAACCTTTTTTAGGCCCTAGTCTAAAATGCAGGAGTGGTTGACACAGAAACATTGACGTCTGGTCCTGATTCGACTTTAGAAATTTAGAATCACCTCTGCCTGCTTCAGAATGACTAGCAATGGGCACCTTTCTGCAAAGATTCTAACGTTATCAATTTATAAACGCCTCTCATTGAGCTTTATATGGCTGGCTACATGCATGATAGAGGGAAAGACCGCTGCCTGGGTCCTTAACGGTTACTTCAGCCAAATGAGTTTTTGCCCCAGGCACATATCAGTTATTGGGTAGTCCGGATTGCCCGATAGTCCTGCCCCGATAGTCCTGCCCGAGAGTCTATCAGGAAATCAGCTGAGCAATCACCTTACTGAGATCAACTCACAGACATGAGCTTGACTCTGTGGCTTGCCAGAAATTACGCTGGCACTTAAAGATACGCTCAGTAAGTCTGTTTTTTAACTCTGTACTAGCTAGCTGTATTGCTGTATTGTACAGTTAGCTGTAATGCTAGCGTACGCTCTTTCACACGGTGCAAGCTTCGTATTCACTATACCGGGCAGTACAGCGGTGCGTGATGTAATTTGAAGCTTCAGAAAAAAGGAAGCAGATAACACTGAGTATTTTGTCCTGGGCCCAGCCAAAGCTGTCAGTGGCCCTGATGCTAATAGTAGGGTACATAGTCAGAGTTGTGTAGCAGTGAAAAGTTTGTTTTCACCCATTCATAAATCTGCTTAATCAATCTATTCTTGCTCAAAAGTAAGCTACAGTGGGTTTTCCCATGCTCAACTACGGCTTTCAACACATTGATTCAATTGCCGCACCAATGAGATGGTGACAAGCTTCTTTAAAACTGCTCTGTTTAACTCTGCTCTATGCTACCTAGAGTACGCCGCCTTAGACATCTCTTCCTCCGCCCATCTAGCCACCAACATTAGCCAGATCCTGTCTAGACAAAAAGTGAAAGTAAACACCATCACCAACACATCACACCATCTCTAATATGCAGGCAATATGACTTGTTATTTTGAAGCAAATTGTAACGGAACAGTTTAACCAAATTCTGGTTATAACTAGCTTTATTTTGCTTGCTAGTCACACATAAAATATGCGTTGTCTAAGACAGTGGTCCCTAACCGTGGTCCCTCACCTCCCTCACACCTGCCCAAACACTCTCTCACTGATTCTGGCTGCAATGGTAACATTTACATGCCTTAAAAAATGTGCAGATACACCATAAAAATGTATATAAAGTGCATGCGAATTTAAATCACCAGTCTATGTCCAGTCTACTCTGTTGTTTTGGTACTATCCTCTGCAGAAAACCCCGCTTCACATAGATAGGATGTCAGAAATGGCTTTTCAGTGTTGTGGTGGCGATCTCTCAGTAACACTTTCCAAAACTTTCCAAAGATGTCTGTTTTTATACTCATTTTGCTAGCTGGGTTAGAATTTGGGGTCACGTGACTGAGGTTTAACCAACAGAATCTGGTAATTTTTCAAAATAAAAGACAAATAATAAATAAAATGGAATTAACTAATATATATATATATATTGTGAAATCCTTAAAATGTCATTCAGCGAAATGGTCCCACAGCCTTTTAAAGTAATAAAACATTAAGAAAAAACAAATTAATTTTAAGTAAAACTTAAGTTTTACTGCTTTGGCCTAATTGTACAAATGTTATGTCTGACATTAAATTATTTTCAATCAGATATGTTTTTTAATGTTAATTACGGTAAAGATACTTTTGGTCCCAATTTTTCCATTCCCACTTGTCATTCAGTGCAACGATGATGAAGACTCTTATTTTGAAAAGAAATCAAGTTACTGCAGTCATGTGACCAATTGTAACAACAAAGGAAGACCTCTGGGGACCCTTCAGCACACACACAAGGTTAGTGTATTTTAACATATTTGGTAAAAAAGTCTTTTTACTGACCTAGTTCATTGAAGAACAAAACTTCATGTCATTCAGTGCAACACAGAAAACGTTAAATTGCAGTTAATATTATGAGCAAACAAGGTTATTACAGGGTTTTCCCTATGTACACTTGACTGCACTTGACTTGACTTCACCTTCAAGCCTTGCTGCCGCACCTTCAGAACTCCCCCCCCCCCCCCGTCCTCAAGTTACGATAGCGCTTTTGGATCGTTTTTTCCCGTTTTTTTCACTCATCCGCCGCACCTTCAATGACATCCTAGGGGAAACACTGTAATAACATTTCAATGTGAGTGAATGTGAAAATGTCTTTGAGCTAAGCTCATTGTTAGTTATTTGGGTATTTTTTGCGTTACGTTCAATTGTCCCTTGCAAGTTAATGTAGCAGGCTCCTCCCCCGCGCAACACAACCACACACATGGCGGCGGAAGCTTAGGAGAAGTAAACCTTCAAAGGAAGATGGCAGCTCTAGCATGCATGCTACAAAACTACACTTGAGGAGACTAGGGAAGTTGATGTGACTGTTTGGCCGGTGGTTGAGCTATCAACGTTAAGTGATCAAAATTGTCAATAGTCGGTTAAAATGATTACTGTGGAGTGTGTGGGTTTGTTATTCACACAGATGACTTTTTGTAAGTTGTACAGCATTACTAGCCCACTGTTAGGAATGTGAATAGGAAATTACTATTATCATGATCTTCAGTGTTAACAGATAAGGTAGTGATGATCAACTGCTTTATTATTATTAGCACTACTGTCTCCTCAAACTAAACATGCAGGTTGCTACACCTGATAACTGTACACATAGTTAACGTTAAAGTATAAGCCGCACCTGCCGTAGTCTAACAGTTAGCGGGTTTCATCACCGTCCAAAAAGTAGACCGGTCTTTAATTGTATTTTTATGACTTGGCTTAACGCTGCCGTAACGCATTCAGTTTAGCCCTAGGATAACAAATCTGACAGGTAAACTGGTTTCAACTGACTAATGAAGCTCGGTGGTCAGTCAGGGATATTTTTAGTTTTTGCCATCCCAAGAGGAGACTTTTACAAACTGCGTGCCGTATGATAAAAAGGGAGTGGGATGGAAAGGCTACCACATTAACTCTTTTCCCCATAAAGACGTCTTTTGACGACCCCCCTCAAATCCTTAATGACGTGTTTTGACGGCCCCTTTGTTTCAATAAAGACGGGTTTTGACGGCCACAAGAGAAAGTTCCGTGTTTGCCTTTGAAACAGATAATCTGATTGGCAGATCTGAAGCCCAGCAACAGTATAGTAACCAATAGGAGTAAGGGATACATTTTCCGCTGGGTTTTCGGAAGTTTGCCGAACTAAAGTAGACACAGAGGGTAAAAAAAAAAAGACGCGTTACTTCAGAACGGCGAGAGACTTGGCGAATGTTAGTTTACAATGGCGGCGCGTGTATTTAGGAATCAGAAAGGGTTAGGGTTAGGGTTAGGGTTAGCAGACTTTTTTAATTAAAAACTTTAGTGACAGTGACTCTGATCAGTCATATCTTTCTGGATTTGCTAGCGAGGATGACTATACCATCGGAAGAAGACGGACAAAGTGAATGTGACGAAAATGTTACTGATGAGTAGAAAGAAAGAAACAGAAACAGAAACTACTACACCTCTAGATTATTTCTCTCTTTGTTTCCTCGAGGAAACGATGTTTGAGAAGATCGCTACTGAAACAAACTTGTATTTGAAGTGCTGTGCTCAAGAACATCATTTTTGTTGTAGCCGGATTAGTTGAAAGTCTATGAAACGGCTAGCTATCTACAGTAGCCTAGATATCACATGCTATCTTGGTTGTTAATGTTAACTGAGTTGAAACAACTAAATGCTGGTATACTAGAGTCAAATGCTTTGATTAGGTTTTGTAGGGCAGAATGGTACTTCTAATGGGTCGAAATATAATTGTGCTTATCTTAACGCTTTGACTGCCGCGCTGTTTTCGGACGCTTTGTCACAGACTGCCAGCATTTGTTTGTAACGTTACATCGTAGTTGTTGGCAGTCAACGCATGGGAAAAAAAAAAAAGGAAACCTCACGTTGTTGGCAGTCAAAATGTTAAGATCTACAGCACCAGCCAGAAATTATGAACAAAGTCTGTCGGTGTCTAACAGGTCTGCCCTAGCTAGCGTTTCATAGACTTACTAACTAATCCGGCTACAACAAAAATGATTTCAATTACGTTAATCAAGCGAAACACGATTTTATCAAGTGAACTACCTTCTTTAGTACCTTGTTATCTCACTAATAGTTGTATATAGATGTTGGTCTTGGTCTCATAACAACAAGTCCTCAAATCAAATATACACACTCGTCCATTTTGAAACATATCTACCTTCATATCTATATAACTGTATAAAGGTTTTGTATTATTGCCATGCCCAATTGGCTAAGATAGAGATTTTGTTCAAGTGATCAACATAACTAGACAAAGACAAATATACTTTATCATCTTATTCTTTCAGTAAAAGCAAATTAATTGAAATCAAACACTGTCAAATATGGCAGTCCTTCTGATATCTGCTGTTTTATAATTTTTATATTGTTGTATCGCCTGATGAGTTGGTAAAGAAGTTGTTAATCTCATACACTGTACTTATCTTTAAATAATTATCTGTCAAATAGTTATTATTGTCTATATTACTGTATAAAGGTTTTGTATTATTGCCATACCCAGTAAGATCAAAAATGTTCATGTGATGAACATATCATATACTGTATATCAGATCTGATTCCTTTAGTAAAAACAAATTAATTGAATTCATCAAACACTGTAGAAATCTGGTTTTATTTATTATCTCAGCCTACAAGATTGATAACTGATAGACTAAGACTACAACACAAAACATATAAAATGGGCTTAGAACTGTTTTATACCACAGTTATCATGACCTGATTATGAGAACTATTAGAGAAATAGCTCAGTGCCATACTTGCGATTTAGAAGACCCATGTTGCAATTTCCATGTGTGTACACGTGTAAAGGATCTAAATAACATACTTGCCATTACATAGATAAAAAATAAAGTAATTTTAATGTCTCTGTTCTGATAGTCCAGAATTTCAGATTTCCAAAGATATATAACTTGACTGGGGTTATCTAGGGTCCATGGAGTGTAACAATTTTATCACCTGGCAAGTTTAGAATGTCACCTCTCTCTTTCGTACAAGTTAAAATAGGACAAAACTGTTCTATGCCATACCTTGTGATGTTTTTTAATTGACTCAATAATCTGGCAAATATTTTTGGATGTTTTCATGTGTATAAAAAAGTTCATAACATATATCTATTAAATGCAGAGTATGTTTCATGTTAGAAATGAAATGCCTGTTTAGACAATTTTAAAGTTTCCAAGGGTGGGGGCTTGCCTCTAAGTGACTTGAAACAAATGGAAATCATTATAAGAAGATAGCTTAGGACCTATGCTTTCTTAAGATATATAATATGACTATTCTTCATGTAGGTTGGCAGACTGTAGGTTCATGTAGGTTGGCAGACAGTCATTAAGTCATCACCTGGCCAGGTGTTGTTTTTATTCAATTATACTCTATGGGTAGCCTTAGAATGTTCTATAAGGGTAGTTCTATAAGGGTAGTTCTATAAGGCGTTCCATGGGGAAAAGAGTTAAACACTGCAACAGACATGCTGCCCATTCTGTTGAAATGCAAGGTTTAAAACTTAAAAGCGAGGGTTAAAGCGTAAAATCTGAATGTTGAATGACACAGAGCCTTGTATTGTCAGTGTGTTTATATAAGCTGCTCAAAAAAATAAAGGGAACACTTAAATAACACAATGTAACTCCCAAGTCAATCACACTTCTGTTAAAATCTAACTGTCCATTTAGGAAGCAACACTGATTGACAAGTTGATTTTGATGTCAGCACATTCAACTATGTAAAGTATTGAATAAGAATATTTCATTCATTCAGATCTAGAATGTGTTATTTTAGTGTTCCCTTTATTTTTTTAAGCAGTGTATTTTTACTTCAAGGACGATTACAGTAATATAATTGCACTGACGTGTTTGATGTCTGCAATCATTTTTAAGAGCTTTGGAAAAAAAATTGAGAATCGAAACTCGAAGTAAAAAAAAACAACTTTTGATAAAATCGCCCAGACAAAGCAGCACCAGACAGTAGCGAACGCACCAGACGACAAAGCATGTGCCTGATGTGCATTCCCTTTCCACTGCTGAAAGTAAACGTAAGTGCCGCACAATGCAAGCTATTTCTTTGTTACATCTGCACGTCATTTAACATAGCCACATAATATTATTTTTAAACGATTTCACTCTGTTGAATCAGTCATCTAAACTTTGTAAACCATGTTACTCACCAAACCTAACCGTCATCTTGACCAATGTAAGGCGAAGAAAAGAGAGGGATAGAGACAGAGAACAAGGGAGCAACAGAGTCCTGGCCTAGGGTGGCCCAGGAGCAGAAAGCAACAGTAGTTAGCAAAACACTTGATTTTATCTCTGTACTTCCTATGCAGACAAGACAATGGCCAATTGGCTACATTAGCCATGTTAACACCATCGGGACAGGTCAGGCCAAGGCCATTCTCGGGTGAATTGGTGCTAATGGCCCGGTGCCACTGGCCTCTGACCGTGCGTTCAGACTGTCGGGCCACGGTCCTGTTTCGAGGACGCTTAGACCCACCCCTAACTGCAAAACCGTCACAGTTACTCTGCCTATTTGAAAGTGCGAAAGGCGTGCATAAAATACAAGAGAGTAAAGTGACTGCGTGGTCCCATCCTTGAATACCTTGGGGAAGAAAACTGCCCAGAATTTCAGAGATGTGAACAGTGGCTGCGGGAATTCGGAGTTTCCCGGGAGACAGGACACAGGATATCATTTGTGCATCCCACTGGCAAAAAAAGCATACACAATCCATTTTGTGGAGGTGCTGTGGCTCAGTGGGCTAAGGCGTCGTGCCATGACTATGGCGACCCAGGTTCGATTCCGACCTGTGGTCCTTTGCCGATCCTGCCCCGTCTCTCTCTCCCATTCATTTCCTGTCTGTCTCTCCACTGTCACTATCCGAATAAAAGGCAAAAAGACCCAAAAATATCTTAAAAAAATAATAAAGTAATTTGTTAAGTCACTAATCATGAATCAAATATGGACGAAACATAGGCGAAATGTTTCGACACTAAAGATACAGAACACAACATTTCATTTGTGCATCATTTTGTTTCGTGGCTGCACAACAGCGCTGCGGCCTTGACGCCGCCCCTGGCCTGACTTGGCCCTTCATTGGCCGATGGTTTGAGCTGGGCCAAGAATAGCTCTGAAAATGGCCCTGATTAGCCCCACTTAGCACCACGGCCCGGTGGTGTGAACGCAATTAGCCGTGGCTCGCCCGACTCAGCCCGCTTTTGGCCCGATGGCGTGAACACAGGTATTGTGATTGTCTCGATGACTGAGGCCAGTTACAGAGGTGAGAATCAGATTAGCATAAAGCATACAATATAGTTATTTGTGTATAGCTGTGCACAGATGCCTTGAATTGCCACAAAGTTATGATCATTTTGCTGTTCACATTACAAGTATTAATTAATAACAAAACAGTCGATATTACATTTTAGTCAATGCATTATCCAGAAAACACAAACTGTCTTTGTTCACTGAGGGGATGAGAGGTAGCCTGGGCCCGCCCATACTTCCTGTGATGCTACATTCAATTTCGTGAGCAAGTCAGTATGGCCATGGTGCCGATTTAGAGGAATTATTTATCCCAAATCTGTGGGCACCAATGAGAAACGAGCTTACGCCTACGTCATCGGAATGAGTGGTCTGACTGGTTGTAGATTCGTCAAGTAGTATACAGAGGCATCTTATGAACGCAGGTTAAGCCCGCCTCCCAGAATTCATTTAGCTATGTAGCATGGCCAGACTAAGCTTGTAAGAGCTTTTCAGTCGCGTTAGCCAGGCTAGGTGAGAGGCAGACGTGAGATGTATATTCCAGCCAAGTTCTGCCTTACACCAACGTATCCAAATCTCACAGGAGATATATCGTTCATAAAGTAGGCACTGCATGCAGACTTAAATAAATCTGTACTACTGTAAAATGGTATATATGGAAATATAAAAAAACATTTACAATTATCACGGGTAGTGTCCCAATCAATGAAACAGCAAGATTAGTTAAATCTGTGAGTGCTAAGGGTTTGTATGCAAGGACATTGAAACTCAACCAGCTTACAATATTACGTATATGAATAAGTCCAGTCCATCCTTATATGCAAAAAGTAGATTAAGAACTATTACTAGCTATAGAAAGATGGTCAACACACCTCTTTCCTTAATCTCCATCAATCTCATAAAAAAATCCTTTGCTGCAACAATACCCTCTTCACAGATGTTACCCAGCAGCAACAATGGAACATATTTATGTTGGAAACGAGTAGCAGAGTCTAAAAATCACGTTTCAGTAAAAACACTGAAACACCCACCCCACATCAATCCATCCATTCCCCCCCCCCCCCCCCCCCCCCCTCTTCTACAGGACACAGGGGCTTGGTGGCGGACACAATGGATGGACTCATAATGGTTTGATTATTGTATTATTTTCACCTTCAGCCATAACACTTGAGAGCCACACGTCAAAATGTAATCTGTCCCTGGGGATGCTGCGCTCCCAGCTCCCCTTTGATTTTCTGTCAGCACAGAGGCGGCCTAATGAAAACTAATGTCTAGCTGAAGGAAATGACTTGTTAAAAGTAACCGGAGGAAAAATTGGAGCAGGCAGCGGTGGTGGTGGTATGGTGGGGGGCTATTTCAACAGTGGATGTTAGGCACCACCCCGTCCTCCAGCAAGCCCCTCCTGAGATTGTCCCCAGCATTGGCAGCACTCTGGCCCTCCTTGCTTAGGCCTGTGAAGTAGCCATTTGTATTTGAATGTTTTGACAACCCTGTAAATTGCAGTATTGATTTTGGGTGAAGCAAAGGATAAGAAATACAAAGTCACAAGGGACACTAATGCGCCTGTGTGACTGAAGAGAGGGAAAGAGAAGAGAGTGAGAAAAGGGGGGAAGAGAAAGTAGGAAGCAAAGAGAGGGAGGGATGGGGGGTACAGTGAGTTGATAAGGAGGGAGAGGAGTGCAGAAAGAAAAAGTGAAATGTAAGGAGCATGGGCTAGCAAAAAAAAATGAGGAAGTTGAGGAAGTGAGTGAGTGTAAAGACGGTAGGCTGATTTGTGAGTGAATATAATGAAGGATGCTGTAACGGCTGACCTTTACAGAGCACACAGGCCTTCACTGACTGGTTTTAATTTCAGCAGCCTCTTCATAACTCCATCAGCTAAGGGAGAGACAGAAAGATGGGGAGAGAGAGAAGAAAGGACACAAAATTAACATGAGCATCGTGTCACCATGATTCAATGTGCCAGAATGCAGGGGAACAGCGTTCAGAGGACGGCTCCCATTTTATTAAATGACACGGATCAGAAGCGCGGATGGAAGGAGGGAAAAAGACATGAAAGGAGAACGAGATAGAAGGGGTGATGACACTGAAGAAGCTGAGAAATGCTGAGCGCTGGCAGCTTGCCTGGCAAATGCATTTAAGACTTTTTGTGTGCAAGTATGTGTGTGTGCGTGTGTGTGTGTGTGTGCGTGCATAAGGGTATATTCTCTGCCACCAGCCCACAGGCTGGGTGTGTATATCTAAGGCTTATTTGGAGTGCGATGACTCAGTCTATTACACTCTCTTACGCTCACAGTAACATTGCTAATATCAATCAGAAGAGATGAAGCGTCTCTGCCCCATCACCATCAGTTTGTGGTTATTCCTTTAACTAGAAATCTAAACTAATTATGGCACATTAACACAGAAAAATCATTATGTATATATTATGTCTACACACTTAATTCTGTGGAGGGGGCAGAAAATCAAACAGAGACAGAGATAAGGATGGTGGTGGTGGTGGGAGTTAGCAGACAATTCCTCTCTATAATTATGTTGTCAAATAATGATAAGGCAGGAATTCTGTACCAAATTAATTATTTTGTGCTATTTTATTAGATGATATATAAATGGAATGTGCTGACATTATTTTCTAGTAGTAATAGCTCTTTAAAACTCTGATGTCCCCCAACATAGTGAATGTAGTATGTAATGGATCTGGCTGCCAAAGCCACTTAAACTGGATACATTAACATTAATACGGTACAGTAGGTGTATTGTATATGGACATGGATATGTAAGTAAATGTCAGTCTATTGTAAAATGCATATATCTGTGTAATTCTGTCAAAGTATTAAAATTCCTCCATGTGTGTGTGTGAGGGTGGGGTCTGTATGGTTTAAAGGCCCACTATGCAACATTTTTCATGTAATTAATCCGTTTCATACTGTTTAGGATGCTAAAATGAGTCATTACACGGCAAACGAATGGTGTAGAATGCGCCACCCTGGCCTACAACGGCAGATACAGCACTTGCAATGTTAGGCAGCGCGGACCGCCTCCAATAGAATGCAATGCAATACAGCGGTATTTAGAGGGAGCTCGTGAGAGAGAAAAACAGAACGTTGCTTAGTCCCTCTTTAAACTCACTGTTTTGATTTAGTCAGTGAATGGGGAAAGCTGATCTTAAAATGTGTTGTGACAGCTGAGAGGAAACAAACAGCCGATAGGGCAAAAGATCTGTCTCTTCCGGAGGACCCTCTCTTTTCCCCATCTTTTTGCCTCTCCACTCCCCTCTCCCGTGGAGAACAAGGGCCTGAGGAGTGGCAGTCACTCCCGCAGTGCAATCATGGATTCATTTCTTCTGGCACTGAGCGAATGAAGACTGGAGATAGTGGCACCCCCTCACAGACTTACTCTTGCTCTTCCCCACTTTCTTCCATCCCAGAATTCCTACGTAAGGAAGCAGGGGATTATGTCTGACATGAGACTGGTGAAGAGCTCTATTGTGGAGAGGCTGCAGCACTGAATGATGGAGTACTAGGAAGAGAGGTGCTGGAGAACTAGAAATGCAGTATCCTAGCCATATACACACCTAATAGATTGCAGCCTGAGTAACCATGCAGCCTCCAGGAACAGAAATAAACAGTCTGACGAATCTTATGAATGTGGATGGCACTGTTGACAGCACTGAACACAGTGTGTGTGTGTGTGTGTGTGTGTGTGTGTGTGTAGAACACTCAAACACTACCAATCATAGTTAATTTATTGCTGGAAAGCATTGGTGTGTTGTTATAGGACAAAATGCTGTGTTGGTGTAGGATGTCAGTAAAGCAGCATGAACCAGTTTTAGTCCATGTGAACTTTTCAGAAAAAGTTTTAACAGCACTGGGACTGAGTTGGTTGAATACTAGTGATTAGGGTTGGGCGATATAACCAAAATCTTCTGTCACGGTAGAAGCAATTTTCTACCGCGATAACGATATATATCACAATATAGCAATTTGTATCTTATAATGTATTAATTAAA
This sequence comes from Limnothrissa miodon, assembly GCA_017657215.1. Lineage (NCBI taxonomy): Eukaryota > Metazoa > Chordata > Actinopteri > Clupeiformes > Clupeidae > Limnothrissa > Limnothrissa miodon. Next base: position 12,736 of record JAGFZM010000925.1, read on the forward strand.
ATATTCTATTCAAAAATCAGCATTCAAAAATTCAGATAAATGAGCTGCTTTTTTGCAGCATTTTTTGTCTTTGGTCATCGTTTGGATGCTTGGATTTGAGATGATAGAAAAGGTTTGACATGTTTCCACCTCTTGCTAAAACAGTGCTCCTGCATACCTTGCAAATCACGTTCGTCTCTGACTCTGACTTTCTGCTTCTTGTCTTCTGCATCTGAATGAATGAATATCACGTTCGGTGCGCTACCAACATGGCGGCAATATTCCTAGAATGCAAGGCGTGCGCCCAAGCCCTATTTTAACTCGTGTCTACTTCTTCTATGACCAAAGAAATTATTTGTAGGCTAACTAAAAGAGAGTTTGTGTCACTTCCCTGTCTCCTACTTCGTGTTATAGCAATGGCAATATAGCGCTGTTTCTTGTTTATAACATATAGGTCTAGGCTAATTTAGTTTTATTAACCCCCACCATCACGCGTCCTACGAAAAAATCTAGCCGTTCGTAACTTTGACAAATGATGAATCATAAATTTAGGTAGCCTACTGGTACGTTAACATCTCCTCCATTCAGCCAGTGGTGAACATGTCACTCGCTAACCTAGATGACCTGATGAATGAGCCTGGTGAGGCGGAGAAGAAATTCAAAGAGTCATCACAAGAAGGCAGATTCTGTGGAATCACACTCTCGCAGCCAGACGCGCAGGCAGAGCCTCTTGCCGTCTTATCATTGCTTTCCTGGGAGAAATGTTTCCCGACTTGACTTTTGGCTGAAGTGGCGCTGGTTATTCCAGTGTCCAGTGTCGCAGCTGAGCGCGGATTCAGCCTTCAAAATAATGTTAAAACAGCCATGAGAAGTCGTCTGTCGGAGTCAAAGATGCAACATTTAATGACTGCCTCGGCGGCAGTCTCCATTGACTCGTTTGATTATGTGCAAGCGAGTTCCAAATTTAAATCCATGCGGGCCAGAAGGAAGATTTGAGCTACAAAAGGACAATTCAGATTTTAACTTCAACCTTCTAAGTGTTGTTCATATTTCACTTCAATCGTTCTAAATAGAATTATCTTTGTTCGGCTACGTAGTCAAATAACATTGTTCATATGCCCATTAAGGCACAACAGCAGCAATGTTTTAGCAGCAGAAAAAAATGAGTTCACGCTCAGTGACCAAATGTCAGAATCTCTGTTCACCTTTTTACTTTTTTTTATAAATTTATAAATTTACGTTTATAAATAAATTAATTTTTAAATGAAAATGTGTCAATAAAAAGAAGAGTTATTAAATATAAGCATTAGGCTATTGTCTATAATATCAGCATTTAAACGTTTAAATACAATGACAGATAATAATGGACAATGACAGAATTTTTACGACCCTGTCCGTCAAAATGACGAACAATGAAAAAGTCTAACGTAACCACTGGGCGGAAATGATATGCCCTGGTCACTTCCAGGCTAACAAGCTTTGGCTCAAAACGGTAGAACTTTCTCAAAACACATCCGAATGACATGATTTTGATGTAAACTCAACGTATGTACTCCCAGTCATTCGTAAATTGATCTAAAGTGTATTTTACTCTGGATAATTCCTTTAAATGCAAGACGACTCAAAAACATGATGCTCTGCACTGCAGTATGGGTTTTTCAGTGTGAGCTGTCTATATGCCAGGCTAATATATTGGATATCATGTAAGAACGAAACTATATTTTGGAGTTAGCTATTTAAGCATTGAAACAGAAAATAGGGATCTTATACAACAGTAGGTCATTGTTGGCCTCTTACTTAGAACATATTATACTCACATTAAGTTGCCAGTGAGATCGTCCACATTGTTTAATCCAAATCCTGATTATTTTATCCTGTTAGGCTTCTCACTCCCCCTCTAGTCAATTCCACACAACAGACTTTTTCTTTACAACAATCTCCTGGGTTTTGTCACATGCTGCACCATCTAAGGGTGATTTCACCCTGGGTCCGTTTAACTGGGCTGGACCCGAGTCCGGTTACTCCCCCAGACCCCTACCGCAGTTGGTCTCTGTTCACATTACAAGTTTGTCTCCGCACCCTGGTCCGTTTATGTCATAAGCAGACACAAGCTTCCAGAATATTTCGCGTCAAAACGATGATAAAAAAGAATGTAATTCTTTACATTCTTTACAATGTTGGCTTAGCAACCTACTTCAGCGTTCTAGCGAATCGTAGCTCAGACCACCTCTTTCAGGCGGACTCGGGTCCGGTCCCAGGTCCACACCCAGGTTCGGTACGGTTGCGTTCACAGAATCAAAAAGAACCGAGCCATCAGACCAAACTAACCCGGGTCCGGTCCAAGGGACCTAGTGTGAACGTTTATTGCGTTTACGCAATGTGCATCGTCTCGTGATCTCAATCGCGACAAAGCCGGTAGACCATAAATCTCTATCGGTTGACAAATTTCTACCGGTTACTCAACCCTACTAGTGATAGTGAGTATATTGTCAGTGAGAATATTGTAGAACCAGACATAGTATGGAACATTATTGGTGAAACTCAAACCAGCGAGAAAAACAAAACAAAGACTATATGTAGACTATAAGTGCATTAGCTGACACTTATGACTTGCATCATGCCATATTTGTGTTGTGTTGATGGTTGTCAGAATAGACAAACTAAGAAATCAACATTAAAGTTTTATTGGATACCTGCCCATGAGAAAATTTTCATGCCATTGCACGATGTAACAATGAATAGGGTAAATTGTAAACAGTTCTGCAGTTAAACATCCGTCTGTGCATACTAGATAAGTTGTCCTAAAATTTAGCCTGCTTTTCGCATAGTAGCCCTGTAGGCCTACTTCTTCTTCTCTGACACACAATGGCAACCAAGCTGCTCAAGACATTCGGAGAGAATTTCTAGAGGAATCACAATGTTGGATAACTAAGCTCTACCTAGTATTAGTAATCTCTTTTTTAAAACATGTTTCTAGCAAACACAAAGAGCAGAACTCCCATTAGTTGTGAGGAATAGGCTACGCCACATAAAGCCATAATTTCTTCAACCCTTACCACTATGCAGGGAAATAGAATTTAGCTTTGCTACACAAAGTTAATTTAAGTACTTGTACATCAAATGCCTTTATTCAAAGTGGTGTGGACATTAGGTACCTTGGTAAAGGAGAGTGTATAGGGTCAGCCTGAGAGAAATGTATGTATGTTGTTTTTTTTCTATCGATATGAAAGTGAATGTGAACATGTCTAGCTGATTTAACATATGACAGCTAGTTGACTGTGTAAAGCACGTTAATGGATGTCAAACATGAGGCTAACAGGTATGGTAGTCTAGGCTACTTACTCACCCTTGCAGGTGCAGTTTGCTGTGTAGACATGCTTTCTATTGATAATAACCCAGGCGTCATACATTTTCTGGTCTAGCCACCAGCTAGGCAAAACTTTGATTAATTTACAGATTACACAGAGCTCTGTGAAGTTTTAGTAGACTACTCAGAGTTTAGACATAGCCGTTAAGGACATAGCCTAATTATACACATCCAAAGATTTGTTTTTCTCTTGTGTAAATTCTTGGATTTTCAATTAAATTGTGTAAATATCATGACACATGAAACTGTCGGCAGTTTCATAATCTTTCCAGACAGCCATAATATATTCTGGTGCTTTTTGTATGTATCCACAGCACACACAACCTGAAACATCCACATTAAATTGCTATAGGCTACTGTAGATGAAGTTTGCTGTGATGTTCAGAGCAAACATTTTCTGTAAATGTTTTGGAGTACAATTTGAACAAATATTTAAAGTGGTTTTACAGCCAAGTTTGACGTTAATCGCAATTGAGCCCTATTTTGGTCTATGAATACATTCAAACTCTCAACTCCCATACGTAATTCACACAAATATGTACAACATTATTCAACTTACTGTCAACTTAAATCACTATCCATTAATCCATCTCAAATAATACACACATAACACAATCTCTTGAACATAAATCGTTTCCGCTCTGCTACGTCGCTCGTGCACATTGTAGCCTAAAATAAACATGGCTGCTTCACCACCTCCGTTGCCAACAAATAAGTAAATAAAAGGTACCTGAACCAAGAGCACTGGAGCAGGAATGGTGAATGGCTGAGTAGAAGAATCTCACAGCAGAGGTCATCCGCAAGGATCTTTAAATCCTAGCTACATTGTTTGTTGGTTGAAGTCCTCTGCACCTTGGCTCAATCCCAGCAGTCATGACACAACCTAGCAGCTCCATAAAGTTTTTGTATGCTCTTAACACTTATGTTAAAAATTCTATAATAACACAGACACACTTTACCACCAATACAGTTACTCCAGTGATCTAGCCGAACACCAATACAGTTACTCCAGTGATCGAGCCGAGCAGAATGATCAAATACACGCCTTAATTTGCTGTTTCTCACAAATATTCTTGTGCTTTTTCTGCCTAGTTCCTGTCTCCACAGTGCCGTTGAACCGTCCACACACATTACACACTAGCGTGTGTTAAAATGTATAGTTGATACAAATAAGAAAAAGGTGATTCTGATTTGCAGCCATCCTCTGGCGTCGCTTGCAGGTGATGTTTTTATGGAAAATAAAACTAGTCATGTTCAGACTGTCTTAACAAGTGTAGCAAATGATTGCTGCTGGCTTGTTTGTTTACGTCATGGACATAGATTATTGAAAACAATTCATCATGTTCACTCAGTTAACGTTAGCAATCGGTGAACCATCTTGAAATTAAATCATGATAAGTCGATTGACGAGCTACAACCTTATAAATGTCTTTGGTCAAACTCTTTTATATTTTTGTGTGCCAAATATTGTTTTTATACCTACTGATAGCACCTTAGGCTACGTTTACACATACCTGGGTATTTTGATAAACTAATATTTTCTTCCCTCCGTTTTCCAAAATAATCCCGTGCATACACCATTGTTTTCTAAAAAGTTTCCATTTACATTAAGTTGCATAAATATGCTGTCGAGAGCCACCATACCTAAGCCTATGGGCCACAGTGTAGGAAGAAGGAGAAAGCCATACAAGCCAATCTGAAGCCTCACGCCATTCCTCCGGGACAACCAACTCATTTTCAAAGCTCTCCCACCAGACAGCAGTCCGCGTGTAGCCTGCCTAAAACTCTGTTTTATCTGTTTTTCGCAGTTTACACGCAAACGTGAATACAGAGTTTTCCAAAATCTCCACTTTTGCCGGAGTTTTTAGAAAGAATCGTTTTCAGAGGCGACATCTCCGTTTTTGTGTAAATGAAAGGCGCAAACGAAGGGAAACGTGTGCGTTTTTAAGAGAAAACATATATGTGTAAACAGGGTCTTAGAGAACAGGGATATTAGCTAATTGACTCCCTAGCTACCTGTTGGAGACACCTGAACTACAGTATAGTTAGGCAACATGCAATGAAAATCATAACGTTACTTAACACATTATCCACTTACTTAACACATTATCCACTTACAAACTTATATTGCTCCGTTAAAAAACAAAAGAATCACTGGAAGTAGGAAGACTGAAAGAAAATGGCGTAAATCAAATCTCCATGTCCCTTACCAAATCCATAAAGAGATGCTAAGCAAATATAACTATGAAATTTGTAAAACAAGACAGTCTTTTTTCTCCAACATTATCAATAAGAACTAGAACAATGCTCATGTACTATTTTCTACAGTTGAGAAGCTAACAAATAAACCATCACAATTAGCACCTGAGCTGCTCTCAGTAGATAAATGCAATGAGTTTGCATTTTTTTTCAGAGGTAAAATTGATAAAATAAGACTGAACATAACTTCACAAATATCTCCAAACGCTAGAACCAATGTCTTCAAAGAGAGGGGAACTAAACACAATGTCAACATTTAGCTTTATTGACTATGAAACGCTTGAGAAAAGAGTACAAAATCTAAGCTCTTCTACATCCCAACTGGACGTTCTGCCAACCAGCTTTTTAAAAACTGTTCTACACCTTGTGGCACCTGACGTTCTCCGAATTATAAATTCATCTTTGCAAAGCGGCATTTTCCCTAAATCACTAAAGACAGCAGTTGTTAGACCACTGCTGAAAAAGAATAATATGGATGTTTCAGTGCTTAACAACTACAGGCCAATATCAAATCTACCGTTCATTGGAAAGATAATTGAAAAAATAGTATTCAATCAATGAACTGCTTTCTTGACATGTAATTGTTGTTTTGATAAGTTCCAGTCAGGTTTCCGGGCTAATCACAGCACTGAAAGAGTGCTTGTTAAAGTTGTAAATGATATAAGTCTTAATACTGATGCAGGCAAAACATCTGTCTTGGTGTTACTAGACCTCAGCGCTGCCTTTGATACTGTTGATCACAACATACTGCTACATCGACTTGAACACTGGGTTGGGTTTTCTGGTATAGTTCTCAAATGGCTAAAATCATACCTACAAAATAGAAGATTCTTTGTTGCCATGGGCAACTGTACTTCAACACCTATGTCATTGACCTGTGGTGTTCCCCAGGGGTCAATCCTTGGACCATTGCTTTTTAACCTTTACATGCTTCCACTTGGACAACTTATCATGAACAACTCAATCTCTTATCATAACTATGCTGATGACACCCAGATTTATTTAGCTTTGTCACCTAATGACTTTGCCCCCCTTGAATGTCTCTATCAATGCTTGGACCAAATTAACAACTGGATGTCACACAATTTCCTCCAGCTTAACACAGACAAAACTGAAGTAATTACTTTTGGAAAGAAGGAGTCAATGCTCAAAATCTCCCCTGTCCTTGAAACTAAAGGGCTTAAAGCAAAAGAGTCTGTTAAAAATCTTGGCATCATCATTGACAGTGATCTAAACTTCAGCAGTCACATAAAGGCTATCATCAAATCAGCCTTTTATCACTTGAGAAACATTACCAAACTGAGAGGTCTACTGTCAAAAAATGATTTAGAAAAACGTATCCATGCCTTTATTTCCAGTAGGGTTGATTACTGTAATGGTCTGTCACAGGCATTTCTAAAAAGATCATTACACATCTTCAACTGATCCAAAATGCAGCTGCCAGGGTTTTAACATGTACAAAAAGAACCAGCCACATTACCCCAATTTTAAAGTCATTGCACTGGCGTCCTGTAAGTTATAGAATTGATTTCAAAGCATTACTACTTGTGTTTAAATCACTACATGGGATAGGACCTAGTTACTTGTCTGACATGTTTCAAAAATACATAACACCTAGGTCTCTCAGGACACAAGAAAAAAATTTGCTTGTAAAACCTATGGTCAAAACAAAGTGTGGCGAAGCAGCTTTCAGCTACTATGCATCTCAGATTTGGAACCAACTTCCTGAAGATATAAAAAATGCCCCTACTGTTACCAGCTTCAAAACCAAACTTAAAGCAACACGCCACCGTACTTCAGTATTGGAATATGTTCTTCCCCTAACTTAGACGAGTTGATTCATACCTGTTTTGTCACTGTGCGTGCACGCAATCGTTCTGGTGCGTGATGCTACTTTCTTAGCATTTAGCTTAACCCAGTTCTTTCAATGCACACAAAATAGCCTTGAAGTTAGAAGCCACCAAGCAAATCCACGTCTTTCCTATTTACATGCGGACACTCGAATAGTTATTAAAGACGGTTGTGGTAACACAAAATAAAACGTAGCAATTTTCTAAGCAGATAACAAGGGGAACTATGTATGGCGGAGGAACACTTGGGAGCCCTTCGCTGTCGGCGCAGTAATATCCTCACTCCTGACAAATCTTCTCCCCCATTGACTGTATATGTTCTCCCTCAAGGATGTTACTGCGCTCGGAAGGAAAGACGTGGATTTGCTTGGTGGCTTCTAACTTCAAGGCTATTTGGTGTGCATTGAAAGAACTGGGTTAAGCTAAATGCTAAGAAAGTAGCATCGCGCACCAGAATGATTGTGTGCACGCACAGAGACAAAACAGGTATGTATCAACTCGTCTAAGTTAGGGGAAGAACATATTCCAATACTGAAGTACGGTGGCGTGTTGCTTTAAGACCAAATTTTTCTCTGATGCTTTCTCTTAATGATTAATTTATTTTGTGAATTTTGGGGAAATCCTTATTCTAAAATTATTTTAATTTTCTGTCCTTTATCAACTTATTATTCTTTTAACTTTTTACTCTTTCCTTTAATTTTATTTGCTTGTTTTCTTACTTTATTTTATCCACTATGTTTTTATTTTCTGTCTTTGTAAAGCACATTGAACTGCCTACTTTGTGTATGAAATGCGCTATATAAATAAACTTGCCTTGCCTTACCAGAAACACCTGGAGAAGAAGCATTTGGGCATTGCAATGAAGCCTTCAACTTCTTCTTCTCTCAGGAAGTCCTTTCTTCTTTAAGTGTACGGACCTCTTCCTGGAGTTTTACCAACTTAGCCTGGGCTGTTGGGGCCACCCCTATTAAATAAAACAAATACAAACAGAACAATATATTTTTTTAATTAAAAGCTGGATGAAATATTCAAAGTCCATGCTATACCTCCCCTAAAACTTGAAGCTGATTACTGTGTTTAATGCAGACAGAGAGGGGGGTGTCTATATCTGAAATCACATTTACTGCATGTGCACTGGCTATACAATAATAAAATCTGAGAACAACTTTTGATGGAAAGGAGATAAACAGAAAGGTAAAGTAAATAAATTATTTTGTGGTGATTGGATTGAAGACAATTGCAAACATTTGATGTGATTTGATATTTTAGCATCACTAATCATAGGGATTAACGAACACATTATTGAAATGAGTAGGGTCACCTGTTTACTTTGATATGCCATATTTGAGTTATAAGATCATGCAAAATGAGTTCGCTAGACAATTGGTAGATGGAAACCTACTCTACAGTACCTGGACCCAGATCATCAGCTTTATCGTCAAGCATTGCGGTAGCTTGAGCCTTTTTTTGCTTTGGAGCCATAATCACGTGCAATACGGGAAAAAAAAACACAAACTAATACATTTACTGACTGATATACAGTACCGATAATTTCATAAAGCAATTCATTAAACTGTACAAAAAGAACTTCACACTACATAGAAGCCAATCTGTTGTTATATACTGTCAGCTACGGGATTGATACTGTTAGCTGCTAGCTAGTATCTTTGCTGTTAGCTATTCAGTTCCTCTATAATGTTAACTATTCAACCTAGAACGAATGACAACAACAGAATAACAACAGAAAACACGCTGCTCATACGAAACCACAAGAATAGAGACTGTGCATCTAACTAATAAGTTTACAACAAAAATGTTGTCCAAAAGTTGTTAAACTTGCCTTCCAAGTGATCAAGGTTGACTTATCACGCTGCCTGGCTTTGGCCATACTTGTTCAGAACTATGGTTGCTAGGCAACTTTACGCGTGCGCTCAGACAGTACTGCACTTCCCAGTATTCAGTGAACACCACTGGTGAACACACTACAGACATTTTTTGAGCTAAAACATGACACTATAACTAGGAGGCTTGTGGACATAGTAAAAAAAAAAAAAAAGTAAAACAAAAATTATTCACTGGATGCAGAAAGAAAAATTATAATCCAGAAAGAAAAATGTCGTTTATGTGGAAGGCATATGCAACTTAAAAGGAGCAGTTGTACCAAAGATGGATATAATTTAGAACTAGCTTGCCCACCAAACCTTTGCTAGCTACTGTTACTTCTGCTGTGTTGTTAATTTTACATAACCCATATTGGTACCACTGTATCTTAAGGTTAATTAAAGCTTACCTAATTAATGGCTGTATTAGTCCTAGTGACTTGTAAGGTCTGACAAATAATTTATATTGCCAAACCCATTGCCTTTCAAGTGATAATTAGCCTACAAACATGTATTAGTCTTAACATGGGAACCTTCAAATAAAGGGTTACCCCCTATCATTAAATTGGCATACAAGTTATTTAACGCATCATTCATTGATTAGCATACCTAATTGTGTTACAGGGTATGCCGAATACATAGACAGTTTATCTCCAAGTCAGTAAGAGACAAATCCATCTTCGCAAGATCCTACATGAAGTTATCCACCTGGTTAACATTTATGCTCAGGTAAATAATTACACTGACAGTCAAAGAAGGTAGATCTGTAGACAAGTGCAACGCCAGCTCGATTGTAGGCTGTACATGCATGCATGGGCAGAAGACAAAAGATTTGTTGAAAGACAGTTTAATTTACATTGATGACTGCAAGGGGGTTTAGTACAGCACTCTCGCAGATCATCCGAAATGGTATTTTAAAAAACACTACTACTACACATAACTCGAGCATAGAACATTGGTGGCGCCACTCATAGCTTTGTAAAACACTCCGTCTACCAGACCCCAAGCAGTAGGGTTAGCGCTTTGAGCCATGGATCTAGATGATGGTACATATTTATTTTATTATCTACAGAGGAAATTAACTATTTCCTTGCCCTTGTTGCTCTTGGGAGCTGTTTAACCCTGACATAAAATGAAGCCCCAATGAATAGGCTACATTTGCTGCATATTGTCACAACAGTCATTAGCTTGGATGTTTTATGTATGTGCAGTTAATTTTTTTCTATTGTGTAGGTTTTCACAAGGCCTAAGGCGACGTCAGGTGGACTTAATCCAAGAAAACATTGCCCTAAGCAGCCGCACCCTGACCAAAATGTCAGAAAAGTTAAAAGCGGTCTGCACAAGATCAGTTAGGCGTTTGGAGTGGAGGACTGGTAGGAGGATTGGAGGGCGAAATGCTTTCATTGTTATTGATGAAAGTAAATTCTGCCATAAGAGAAAAGTAAGAGTAGGCCTAACAATATTGTTGTCATTTTTTTATTATTGTGGTTATCATTCTTTGGAGTAAGATTGGACAAATGTTGTCATAATGCTCACTATTCAAATGATACTGAGTTGGAATGAGTAGGCCTAGGCTAATAAGGCAAGAACAACTTCTACAATAAATTAATTGTCTTTGCATTTGTAGCATATTCTCATACATTTGGAAGTTCAGTCTTCCTTTGCTTTCCTACAGTGTTGCGGAATAATTGTAATTAATACCGGTATGCGTATTAATTAATGTATTTTTAATATGTGCAAGCTCACACATATTTTCAAAATTTTCAGTACGGACGTGGACGCTTTGGTGGGACATGGAGCAGGCGAGGGTGGGTGTTTGGTTTGTTGGAGGTGAGGGGCCAGAGGAGATCTCCCATTTTAAAATTTGTGAAACGGAGGAATCGGCACCGCCTCATGCCCATAATCCGACGTTACGTTAGGCCAGTCAGCACAATTCTTTCAGACTCCTGGCCTGCATACCATAGGCTGCAACAAGAGGGTTTCGTTCATTACCAGGTCAACTATAGACAATTTTTTGTCCATCCAAGAACTGGAGCACACACCCAACATCTGGAAAGGGCATGGAAAACCTTCAAAGCTGATGTAAATCATTACAGAGCAAATCTTACAGCAAACAAACGTAAAAAGTGCCTTCGTTTCATTGAATGGCACTATTGATTGGCTAAGAAGCGTAATAATGGTGCTCTTGTTCAACTAATGGTTGACATATGGGCAATATAGTATACAGGTAACAGGTATAGCGTGTCAGTATCAGACACCAATTGGTAGGCCTATAGATAGGTGTTTTTTGTCCTTTTTTACTTTTATTGAAAGACTTAAACTGCCTAAACATTGTTTTATTTTGTTTACATTGATGTTTTATTTTTACCCTTTTACAAGCGTATTGCACATTACAGTTCATGCTTTGCAAATTTTTTGCACTGCTCTTCTCCACATATTCTTGTCACTTAATATTTCTCTTTTATACTTTTTTGCACTAAATCTTTGTATAGTCTTGTATATAATGTTGTTAAGGACTAGTATATTGTCTATTATTTTACTATACGTATCTAGAGTACTTGCTATTGACTGGTTGTATACTTGTATGTATATTTGTTACATGTTTCTGATTCTGAATAGCCATAGTATGTCTATGGATTTGTCTTAAGAGGTAATAAAAGTGAAAATTCTGTAGTCCAGGTTTTTGTCTATTCATCACTTTGTATACTCACATAGTATATAACTGAGAAATTGATTGGAAATAGGCGATTCTGCATTTTACAGCCCTGATACTGTGTAATTTCATGGTAATTACAAAGAGACAATGCTGAATATCCCTGGAAGGTAAGGAGTAAACAACTCCCCACAGTCCCTGTCAACCTTGACCCCCAGCTATGTTTTAATTTGATTGTATATTTAATAATGTTAAAACATTATGTATGCCTAAATAATACCTAAACATGGATAAAAACATGAGGAAGGCGATCATTAAATCAGTTAAACCTTAGGCCTATTTAGTCCATGCATAAACAATTTCTATGCATTTTATTTATTCATATATATTATTTATTTATCTATCCAAACATTACTTATTTTCAGGGGGGCTACACACAGTGGTCTAAAAATAAATTCTGAAAAATTCTGACTCAACATTTTCTAAAACCAGATGTTCTGGTCCACTGAGCACAAAAGAAAAGTTGAAACATTTGTCTAATAGCATAAACATAGGCCTAACAAACATTTCTTAATCAACTCAGGCTGGACATTAAATTAAAATTCACTGTTGGCTGACATTTTTTTTTAGAATATTAACAGTCAACAAAAAGAATAAAAACTTGAGGTAGCCTACTTGCAGTGTTTATGCTGCAACCAAGTTAAATAATGAATACAAATGTATATTTTTTTAAGGTGAAGGAATGAGTTCAGATTCTAAATGGATTAGTGTTTATATTAATAGATGGACTAAGTACATCATGTTGATTATTTGAGCATGTTGACAGTTCCCAAAGTCGAATCAAATCTCAGTGTGTCAAAATGAGTTTGTCTATGTCTACCACTAGCTCATCTACGGTAGATTTGCTGCGAGATATTCATTGAATGGCAATCCCCACCCTATCTCTAATAACCCCTCCAGTCATCAGGCCCCATCATGGCAGTGTGGTGTCTGAATAGCAGGTCGATTAGATTTTATTGACGAGTTTTTGGTCTTGGTATTTGATATGGATTGTGTTTAGGTCTATGTGACAAGGGCTAAAGTTGAGAAGGGAGAGCCATAGGAATTGGCATGGTGCAATTGGACTGACCTGACCTGGATTGGTGAGTGTTTTGTGAAGAGATGTTCAAGCATGCATGGAGGCACCTCCCAGTTTTTTTCTGCTAACTGAAAAGAGACTGAGGAGACAATATCCAGCTAACTTCACCTCTGGCCATTCAATCTTCCTTTTAGTCTTCCATGTCAGCCCACCACACTGTTGGTCTTTGAGAAAGCCAATTGTTTGTTAAATGTACATATGTCACACACTCAGTTTATTCATTTAACAGAGCTTGCCGATCTGCCATGCTCCATAAGCACGTTATTTAATCATGGCTGAGGATAAGGCATCATAGCCCCTTTTAATGACACTATAAGCTCTTAGCCGTGGCCATTTCCAGGTCTCAGAGGTATCTCTACTGATCAGCAGGGGGAGATAAAGAGGGGGGGAGCCAGCTTTAAATTGTTATTTCTACAGGATACCCTCTCTGTCTCACACACACACACACACACAGACACACACATCAATCCACCAACCCCACCCACCTGTGCTGTCATAGTTCTCATTTTTACTGCTGTCTCATGTCATGCTTTACGGTCCCACCTCCAGGGATGCTTGATTAGCCAGACAGGTGTCCGTCACCTTGAGGAGAGGCTGGGGTGGTGAGTCGAGTGCAAGAGAAGTTTCCCCTGACACTCCTGTAATTTATACAAAAAGGGAAAAATCTCCCCCCTCATTGCTGGCTGGCTCACTTTCTCCTCCCCTCTCACCCCTTCCCTTCTCTGCCTCCTCCTCCTCCTCCTGTCCGCCTTCAAATCCCCTATGCCCTTTATCTGCCAATCCCAAGCCTTTCATACGCTGACTTGAAGGATGATATCCCTAATGTTCATGACAAATTAATCCGCGGGGGAAAGCCAATGACAGTAAGCCGGCAGTAGGTCATCCCTTTTACTAAATCTGTCATTTCAGATTTGCAGTCGCGTTCGCAGCACTGCATATCAGAGTGCTGTTTTTGTACAACCTAGGTTCCTTTTTTTAATAGAGACAACCATATTTAATGTGTACAAGCCTTGTCAAGGGAGGATCTTCTGCATGCTTTAGATGCCTTAAAATGCTGATAATTGGCCTTGAGATACTTAGACAGTCAAGCTAAAATGATTAGATGAAAAGTAAGGATTGCCTGTGATAAAGGTTGAAAAATAGACGCATGTGCCTTGGTCATTCAAGGGCTTTGCTCTCAAGAAAAAATTATGGAAGTTGTGCTAGTCTGCTAGGAAATTGTGGCAACAGTTAAGATGATTTCAATTTGGGCTGGTATCTGCAGATTCTGGTAAGTGATGGTATTGCGCTCAGTAGTTTTCTTCAAAAACATCATTTCCTATTTTAGTGATGGCTAAAACAAACAATAAAAAAAAAACGCTGCCGTAGTAATTTACTATTTAAATTTTTCACACTGACATAAACAGGAACTTGGGAATCATGTCCGCTGAATTTTTACTCACTCATAATGTGAAACAGGCAAAGAACATAGGCCTATTCCCAAGACAATGCAGCTCACCACAAATTGGTGTTATGTCCAAATGGTAGTTCAGTGGACAGTGCTGGAAAAAGCAACTGCAATAACCTGCCATTGGGACTAAAAGCCCAGCCAATGATAAAGCACCACAGGCCTTGTTATCCTTTTGCCTCCCTTCGAGTTGGAGGGATAACAGTGGTCCAGTTCCTATAAGTCTTAGTATGACGAACACTCTCCATTTTCTTTCAGTGTCAGACCCAACTTCCTGACAAAATACTGAATTACACTTTTACAAAATGTTGCAAGTGGTCAATATATACTCTAAATATAGAGGGATGAACACATAATTATGAAAATCAACAAGGCAGTTGTATAGGGATATGTGACATTATTATTATTATTAATATTTAAAACTGAGTTCATGGGAAATGTTGGCCTACTTAAGTTCCATAAAAATTCTTTATCACTTGGAGTAGAGGAACACTGTTTTTTTTTTTATTTCCTGTAACATCACACGAACGAAGTAAAAGTTTAATCACTGTTCCATTACAATAGCCTTTTGAATGTTAACTGTAAAAACCATAGTAAAGGGGAATTGCTGTGAAGGACTGATGGTTTGTATATCATTCGCTACTGCCAGGTCATGCTCTCGGCACATGCATCTGTGATGACTTCACTTGTTAACCAATGAGAGTGTGAGTCTGTGGGTGATGACGCCGAGATTACTAAACAGCTGGAATAACAGACCTGCAGACTGGAGTTACAGACTACTTTCCATTCAGCCTTCAACTTGGTGTGTTCTGCTACTTTGTGGACTGTAATTATATGTTGGAGAGCGTATGTTCATTTACACAACCACACACACACACATACAATCACTCACACACAACAATAAACCACTGGGAAATGAACATCATCTCTGGCATTTTAATCAGATGCACCACAGTGGTTTCTACAAAATTCTAATCAGGCCTCCTACATAACAGGCATAGATATTATACACTAGCATTACAATTCACAAAGGAGCCTGAGTGACATTCACATAAATTGTTTTTTAAAGCAACATGCCACCGTTTTTCAGTATTGAAATATGTTCAATTAATAAGTTAGACGAATTGAGACATACCACTCAGTTGCTCTGGTATGTGATGCTACTTTGTTAGCATTTAGCTAAGTCTAGTTTTTTCAGTCCAAACAGGGATGAAGTTAGAAGTGGCCAAACACATCCACATCTTTCCTATTTACACAAGGTTACTCGAGTAGTTCCCTGACTAACTTAAATAAAACAGAGAGATTTGTGGATAATAAGGTGAACTATATTATATCATTTAGCTTAACCTGGTTCTTTCAATAGAGTCCAAACGGGGATGAAGTTAGAAGCGACCAAACACATCCATGTCTTTCTTATTTACATGCGGTTACTTGAGTAGTTACATGCATGCCAGAGCAACTGAGTGCACACAGTGAGACGAGACGGGTATGTATCAACTCAATTAAGTTAGGGAAAGAAGAACATACTTCAATATCGAAAACAGTGCCATGCTGCTTTAACAGCATTTGACATTACAGGAAAGAATAGAATCTTGGAAATGGATACATTTTTTGGATAAGGTGCTTGACAACATAACAAAGATGGAACTATCAGCAGTCTGCTAATCTCATCCCAAAAATGTTATATTTGCCATATCCTTTAAATTTTCTCTAAACTATCTAAATCTCAGTTTATACTGTACATGTATTTAAAGTGACTAACGGCAAACAAACAGCTACTAATGCAAAGTTTGACTCATGTACAGCGTACTCTAGTACTCCGATAGAATGTGTCAACAGACATAATTCACCCAATGTGCCATTTAACCATCAAAGTGACTTTAAAGCTTGCAAATTAAAGCGCAGGGTGTAATGTTTCAAGAATATTTGATACAATATAGACCAAATAGCAAAACGCAACAAACACTATAGTCAGAACAGGGAAAGTCAGTTTTACTTTAATTTCACTTGCTGTCAGTTCAAGCTTTCTCTGAAACTATACCAGATTTGATTATCAATATCCATCATCTCTCTGAGCTAGAGAGGATGAATCATTAAAAACACTGGCTATTGAATTAGTTTTCATTTGTTTACACAATATTTGACAATATCAACTTATTGTTGTTGTTGAAAACATATTGGATGCGCTTGTTCAAAGATTATGAATAAAAGCAGTCATCTCAGTGCTAGTGAGTAATGCATTAATTTACATCCAACTAATCTAATTTAAAAAGACTTGCCTGATAACAAAATGACTATACAGCATACAAAGAAACAACAGGACATTTCAGAAAGATTCAGGCTTTCAAGATTAATCAGTAAGGAGAAAGAAGAGACACTTTACCCCAAAGTACTGTTCAGAACATCTCAGCACACACACACACACACTTTTATCATGGCACAGACCCAGTGAATGTTTTCTATACCTGAAGCAGCCTCATTGCAGGACAAACAAAATAACAACCCAGGGATAAAAATAAATAAGGAAATCAATAAAAATGCACTTTAGCTGACAGTTCTCAGTGCCAATAAACAGTGTCCACAGTGAACCAGCAGCATTTTGTTGTCGAGCGGCATGTTTTGATTGACAAATAATGGCCCCATGGATGCGCTGCTACCCCTGGCGGCCATGAGGTAACGGACAGCCGTTTCGCAGGCGTGGGGCAGCAGAAAGTAATTAGGGCCTGGCCCCTGAGGTAAGCCCTGGCAGAGGGAGTTCGTTAGCGTGAGGGGTGGGGTGCAGGGAGGGGGGGAGGGTTAGAGTTGGAGGCAAGTGCGGATAGATGTAGAGGTGGAGAGAGAATGAGAGGCAGGGAAAGATGTCCCATAGAAACAGCAAAAACAAAGAGGAATATGGAAAGAGAGAAAGAGAGGTAGATGTAGTGTTGTAGTGTGAGTGTGTGTGTGTGTGAATGAGAAGGGTGGAATGGAAGGCAAAAATAAAGCGAGCAAGCAGGAGAGACAAGACAAAAGGCAGCTGGGGAGTAGGCCCTGGGAGTATAGTGATCCAACAGGAGACAGGGACCCGGGGGAGGGGATAGGGGAAGGTGGGAGGGCTGTGAAAACTCACCTGATGTCTAAGATAGGAGTTCCCAGAGGATGCAACATGCAGAAATGTCTGGGACACACAGTAACCTGCTTTGAGATACATTGAAACAAACAGGCCACAAGGGAAGCCCACCTGCTGCCTGTCCCTTTCCTTAGGGCTGAGTCTGTGGGGACAACTAATCATCAGTGTGACCACAGCCACGAAACATTGACACCATTTTTCATAATTTGTATTCATGAACCCATCTTTATGCATGGGCATTTCTGGACCTTTTTTGGGGGGTGGTGGTGGTGGTGTTGGGGGGAATGATTTCAGTCATTGCAATTTTCACAGTTTTTATTAGAAGCCAGGATGTGGTTAAAAAGAGTATTAATGAAAACATGATTTCAGTGATGAAATCAATCAAGGATCAACAAGTTATTTGTTACATACATGTACATTGGAATAGTAATGTAAGGCATGTAGTGGGATTTTATAGATCTTTTAGAGTAAAAAAAGAAGAGGGCGCTACAAGACAAGCAAAAGCAAAAAAATGGCATTAGTCAACGTAGTCATGTAGATAACCACCGATGTGGTTAGTCTGTTGGTGTCTAGTACCTTCCTGGGACTTACATTATAGTCAATATGCACTGCACATCCAAGACTATTGGTAAGCAAGGCAAACATAGTCATTATAACATAGCCCTCTCTATGACACATAGCCCTCTCTATGGCCCCACTTGAACCATGGCTTGAATGATGCACCCATAAACCACTGCTACTCAGTTTCCCTCTTATCTCTCCACAACAGTTAGCAAAAATGGTCTGCTACTCTACAGATGAAGGCACCTGGTGAAGTCAGGCAAACAGATTGGAACAGATTGGAACTCATTATAACAAAACTATTATTTGAATACAGCAGATTAGCCAAACTTGTCTAAACTTTACAAACTAGTGAAGAGTGACTTGACACCAAAAAAAGTAAGACTAATTTATCTTTTTTATTTACTCTACCATTTATTCCTTTATCAACACCCTATTTGGAAAACGGCATGATAACACACATAACATTTATTTAAGAGGATATTTCACTACATATTTGAATGTGATACTTCTTTTTTCATGTCTCAAAACTCAGAAAAATTATGAGAATAGAACAATGGGTGGAACCAAGACATAATTTGGTCAATTTCTTTGAAAATGTTCTGGTCCTAATGCTTAAATTATGCTCATCTCCCCACCCTCCCCTCGCCCATTTTCACACTCCCCTTTCCGGACTTTGGCATCCATGGTCAATTGTATTTGAGGTATTAGTTCTAGGTAGCTCAGACCCTCATGGACGTCCCAAGATGGAGGTTTTGGTGATCAAAGCCTGAGTGCTGAGTGACTGAACGTGAGGATATGGGGGTTTAGGCCCTCATTAGTGTTGTTATTAAGCGATCCTGGGAATTAGCTTTTAGGGAATTAGCTTTTGAGCTCTTGCAGAAACCAGCAAAAGGTTTAGCTACCGTTCACGAGTGAGCGAGAGTCAAAGAGAAAGGAAAAAAGAGAGAGCGATAGAATGCATGGCATGCAGATTAAGAGGAAAAAAGAAAGCCTCTTAACTTGGGTGTACTATCGGTGTCGTACATCATGTTAGGTGTGAAGGCTTTACCTTAGCACCTTGAATATCAAAGGCTTCTTTTTGCACAATGGATTTTTACCTAATTGCTGTCTTTTTAGCATAAAATGCCTCTGCAGAACCCTTCTGCCCAATGTACGCTTAAATAAAAAAAAATCAGGCTAGGTTAATATTATTTTGTAAGCCAGTTTGGCCAATCAATTAAGCATACTGTATTACCCTAGATGACCAACGTTCAAAGAATCCCACACAATGACCATTCTTAAACAATTTACTTAAATGATATATTGTGCAT
This sequence comes from Limnothrissa miodon, assembly GCA_017657215.1. Lineage (NCBI taxonomy): Eukaryota > Metazoa > Chordata > Actinopteri > Clupeiformes > Clupeidae > Limnothrissa > Limnothrissa miodon. The sequence continues at coordinate 32,292 of JAGFZM010000925.1, forward strand.
TAGGTAAATATTTCAGCATGTTTCACAGCAGTTATTTTGGGGTAAGCGCTACTGTCATTAATGACACCTTACTGTTACATTGATTTCAATTGTGACCGGGCTTCTAAATTTTTACAATGGTCTTAAACAGTATGTCAATGTTATGAAATAGAGACTTCTCTCTCTTAGTCGTGTGTTGAATCAATGTCAGTAGGCCTATCAAAGGCATTCAATCACAGGCTAAAACACCTGAAACAGTAGTTGGCAAAATTGATAATGTAATATATCCTTTAACGTAAATATAATATCAAAACTACTATCAGCTGAAATCTACTGATAGTTGACTTATGTATTGTTTTTGGCTATCCATGCCAATACATGCAACAGTGGTTGCAGAGGGACTAAAATGTGAGGACAAGAGGGAAAAAATGAGGACACTTTTTTACATGGGGTGGCCAAAGGGTGGCCAGGGATATTGAAGGGGTGGCCATGCTGTAACCAATTAAAGTGGGGGGGGTCCCGGAAAAAAATTAATGAGCTAGTTTTGATTTCCTGTATTCTGGTGTATTTTGTGGCATACATGGAACCATGTAGTACTCATTCAGTTAGGTCTAACTCATGAACAAAATCCATCTGAGCGAAGAGGTCAGAAATCAAAGTATTCATTTATTTATGTAACATAAAGGTGCTTTCTGCAGTAAAAGGAAAATGCATGTATACTGAATTTATACCTATACCACATGTTAACACTTTCTACATTTTGGGATTGATGCTGCTGCACCTGAGCAATCAATAAAAAGATTTTTGCTCTCTAGAGGCCCACCGTTGTTTAGCCCAATGGCTGAGTGAGTTACCGGTGTGACAGATTGTCTCATAGCTTTCAAAAAAGCCCATTGACTGAAAGTGACGACGTTCAATTGAATCCCGAATTAACAGCACACCGAGACGTTCGGGCACACCGGAACTTTTGAGCAGACACATTCTAAAAGGAAGCACGGTTAAACTCTAGAAGGCAGCTATCGATAAACGTTGCCATGCAGAAATACAAACTAAAATTGAAAACCACGGGCGTATGGATGTAACGTTACGTACAGTACAAATCCAGCTAATTTGTAAGCCCTTAGTTACCCTAGTCTAACGTTACTAGCTAGATTTTGTCTGGATTGTGAACTTGTGAAAGGACTACTTTGGGAAAGCCACTGTCACTGTTGGCAAAGTGAGAAAACCTATCCAAAGACATTATGGAGAAATAAATCGCACGGACCCGTACTTCCCTGGGAGGTGGGTCCGACTTCATTGTCCGACTTCAACATAATTGACTCCAACAGCTACTGCTGTCAGAGGCACGTTAGTGTGCAATGTGTGTGTGTGTGTGTGCTAACGCAAAATGCGTCCCAGCGGGAAACAAATAGGCGGAACTAAAATATCGCGGCTGGAACCAACATTCTGTGGGACATATCGTTTATTATAAAATTATTGTACGGCCGTGGGGTGGCCAGGGCGGGACCAGGGCGTGGTCTGGGGTGGCCACGGCCACCCCTGGCCACCCCGTAGCTCCGCCCCTGCATAAAAGCATTCGGACAGAAGGCTCGAAGACTGTCCGGATAAAAGGTCACTTTAGTCGGTGGCGATTAAGACAGGTGAAAATCCATTTGGCTCACGAAAGGTCATGGACCCCTCCCCATCCTAAAACTGTAATCACTAGATTTTATGGCAGAACTCCAGTAGTGGGGTGAACACTCATTTAAATAGGTGGTAGGCCTATTCTGAATACATTTTCACTTGAAGGATACAATACATGTACCCTGGACTCAAACTCAATGGCCAACATCTATGGTGAGCTTTAATGGTTTAAAACTAATAGTTGTATTTGCATTTTACCAAAAGTTCCCACTTGTTTGACTTTGGGGTTTCTAATACAAAACAGAATACTTCTTTCATTATCACCTGCTCTCTCGGCAGCCGCTGGCACTTTTTCACAGTTACAAGCATGCAGTATGAAAATGTAAGTTGGTGAAAACAAAATAATGAAACCAATATTGTGTTTATTATCTTGTCATTCAATGTGGCTGCTCCAAAATGACCACTGGTTATTTCTATTCTTAGATCTACAAGCAAGTCTACATGGATTGGTTGAGAATATACAATGCTGTATTTTTTTTTTTACTTGACGAGGCTAGAGGGAGCTCCAAAAAAAATGGGCCTGCCTGGTACTGCTTTAAATTTAGCTTGACAGCAAACTGCTTCTGTGTGCATGTCATTCAAAGCAATTAGGACCTGAATGTAAACACTTACACACACTGTGCCACTGCTCACTAAGGTAAATGATATCCCTGTGGGTTATTTATTACCTCAGCATATTCCTGCGCCACATTCCCCTCAAATACAAAGCAAAATGGAAAGATACAAAGCAAAATCTAGATGATCACAGGAATGGGGTGTGTAAGGCAGAAATCAGCCAGATTATGTATCTCACGTCTGACTCACACCCCCACCTGAACAAAGAAAGTTTACTTTTTTTGGATAATGCATTGACTAAATGTAATATTGTCATGTTTAGTCTCTGATAATTCTTGACAATATGATCCTAACTTTGTGGCAATTCAAAGCATCTGTATACAGTTATAACAAAGTAACTAGTGGAATTACAAAGTAATTGGTGGAAGAAGGAGTGAAGGGGTAGATGGTGTAGTGTAGTAATGTAGTGTACTGTAGAGTGGTGGGGTGTGGTGTAGTGTAGTGTGGTGTAGTTTGGTGTAGTGTAGTGTGATGATGTTGTGTGGTGTAGTGTGGTGTAGCCGTTACGTATGACACTACCCCACCCCATGACCACATCAACAGCTGCCCCCTCCCCACACGCAACAGTACACTACCTCACCCCATCAGCTAGCCCCCCCAGACACACACACACACACACACACAACAGTACACCACCTCCACTTATTCATCAGCTAGCTCCTTTCCCACCTTCAACCTTCAATCAGCACACTGACCTCCCCAACACTGCAGTACCAGCTGCCCCTCCATCCCCCTCCTCACATACAACACACCCACCCCCATGCCACCATCAAGCCACTGCCATTCCATCTAGCCATCCCTAGTCTGCCCCTTACCATTATTAGTTTGCCCTCCCACCCCCCACACATGGCCGGATCAATGCACAGGCTTTATATGGCTTCAGCCCCCAATTGGTCAAAAGAAAGAAAAAACTTAATATCCATTGGATCAAAATAAACATTTAAATAAAGTGGACGCTGATTGGGTGGGCCAGAAAGAACACTTATTGGGACCCTATAAACAAAATTTTATTTTAGTGCAACAACCTATTGAATATTCCAATTGTGTGATTAATCACACTTATGGGCTCTATTTCTATGATCATAAGCACATTCTCACAAGTCTACTGATTGAGGGTGGTACTGAAGCAATAAAGTATTTTACAATATAAAAAGTAAACATTGTGCCTGGCACATGGTTCAAAGGGGTTGTCCTAAATTAATTATTTGTGGGTGTGTTTTGGATATAGCATGCAATAAACCAATTAAAGTTCACTAATTACTTCTAAAAACCCTGGTGCATTGTTCAATGGCGTGTTGGTGGTATTATAATGACGAATTTGCCTGAGCAGCCCACGTCCACGAACCTAAGTGAAGGAGAAAATTAGTTATTTTGACTTTTTCTTTAGATCTCTTGGCTGTTTTACTTATATTCTACACATAATTTTCCAAACATATTAGGTTTATTGTATATCTAAAAATAAGCATCATGCGTCTATAAAATAGTCTTCCAGAAATGTACAATTTACATTTGGCTTAAAATATTTCCATTGTGCAATATTGCAAAATAATCAACACTGATTACCGATACTGAATACTGACACTGAGTCAATAGAATAGGAGCTTGTGCAGATTCTGTACAGCTGACCTAAGAATGTAAATGCATAAATGCTGATCATATTTAATAGCAAATTTTATTTACAGCATAAATGTTTTGAACACAGAATCTGTCGCTATACAAGTATACAATGCTTATTAACAATATTAATTGCTTTCTGTTTTATCTTTTCATATCAACATTATGGATATTTCTTCACGGCGTCAGGAATAGTTAAATATATCCTTAAAGCCACTATGTGTAGGATTTATCTTCTATTTATCTTCGTCTTTTATTAAAAATATATTTTTTCTTTTAAAAATATAATGTTAAACGATGGTAATTACCTCCATGAATAAATTGTAGTGTTCCCGTAAACTTGGTAATTTCCATTTATATATAGATGTGGTTGGGTACCAAATGAGAATATCTATTTTGCGCCGCCATTTTCAAAATGAGGACCATGGGAAATGAGGACCGTGGGAAGGGGAGGGCTAATACATTTTATTCAAACGTGTGCAGTATACCACTTCACCGATAGATGGGATACGAAAAAAATAAAACTTACACATAGTGGGTTTAAAGCTGTTATTGGCAGAAACTTTGTCACGCAAAGATGGCGGTTGATTGCATATGTCCCGCCTACTCTCGTGCTGTTGCTCCAATCGTTTTGTTGATTATACGTAAGCATATCATCATAGATTTTGCCGCACCTGCAACTTGTTTGCAGTCAGAAAAAAAAGAAGCTGCTAAAGCAGTGTCAACTGAAAATTTCTGAGTGGCAAATATGAAGTGATCTTAACATAATGTCGCCCGGTCCCCATTTAGATGTCAGAGCTAGAAAGAGCATACAAACATGACATTTTTGCTGTACCGTTTATGTTACTGCCGAGTAAATGGCAGTATTCCATAACGGTTTTAAACATGACATTCTATTCACGGTGTGCACCTGTTTATTACAATTATTGTGTTATTACAATACAACAGCAAACGTATAATTAGTATTTTATATTACTGTATGTTATGCACCTGTATGATTTCATATTATATAATGTATGTTTATTATTTATAAAATGTTTGTTGAGCTTATAGTTCACTTTATGCTGTATTTTACAGTTTGTTTGCTTAGCAGCAAAAGCTAACGTTATTAGACTATGTTATGAAAAGCAAAGTTGTACGAAACAAAGTTTATCTTTGCAAAGTTCATAACCTGACGCGAAGAATACAAGCATAGTAGGGATCAAGCGGAGTCATGCTGCTGCTGCTGCTTTACTTGACAGCATAGCCTACTGATGTGATGCTGTAGATCTTGCTGTAGTCGCTTCATATTTTTCTTTGTTCTGGAGAGCCATGAGATCGAATACTGCACTATGAAATTAAATTTAGACCAGGTGCCAAATGGATTGTGAGGTCTGTCCAGCTTTCAGCTCTGTAAACTTTGCCAGCTGCTGATAATGAACAACCGCATTAATTGACCTCTTGAAGTATGTTTTGAAATGTTTTTTTGTTTTTGTTTTTTTGTTTTTTCAATCTAATGTGCAGCAAGTAGCTAAGATTTTCGGGACAGCTCCTCAAGCTCATAAAATAAATTTGGGGCACACATAAATTGACAGCGTCGGTCACCATGCACCCAAATGATCTCATGTGTGAGAGCGCATGCATTCATCGCTCCCCACTGATCTATACTTGAAGTATTTCAGAACCAGGCAACACACAGACCAAGAGGGGGCAAACTAGTGAAACAAACAAATACATAGCACATAACATACATAACAACACTTAAAAGGTCCAGTGTTGTCTTGTGAACAAAAGCCATTAAAACGCCCTGCTCAAAGTCTCATAAAGGGCGTATGTTCTACATGCTCCATGTCTGCCTGGCTTCACCTTGTTAACATGATTCCCATGGTACATTCTGATACACAGAGAGGTAATTCAGTAGTACACTCAGGGTCAGACAATTTCTTACTGGGCCTCCTTGGACATGAACAGAAACACAAAAAGCACATAAAAGGGGCCTATAAAAGCAGTCAACATAATTCTGAGCCCTTATTATAAGATTGAAATCACACTGAACAGCAAATGTACAGTATGTTTTGTGTACATTAAACTGCTTTGCTTTATCCGTGTTTCTATATAGACAAAAACATCAACATAATGAATAGCAACAGAAAAGACTGCAATGGGCTTTGCAATTACTTTTTTGTGTTTTTACATTTACATATATGAAAAGGTTTGGAATGGAGCTTTTGACTTAAATGTGGTCTATTAAAAGCACTCAAAGATGCCCAACACAGAGAATGAATTGCACCCTGGCTCAGACAGAGGCCAATTAACGTCAGGATCCACTTAGATATGGAATAAATCAATGTCATCTGTTTCAATGTGGAACAAAGGACTTTTTTAATACAATTTCTCCTTTGCATGGGTAAGTGTGTGCTTTATTGTTTGTACTTATGAGATTTGGGTCATTATGTCTCAGCTTCATGAGCAATTATAAAGTCTATGTAATAAAAATAAAAAACTACTAAAACTGAACAAAATGTTCAGTTATATGAGCAATAATGGCATTCACATTATGTAACATAAAATTAAGTAATATGTACAGAACATATTTTCAGCTCTCAATGATAATATAATAACAAGAGCAGGAAGTGACATGACATGTCAAAATAATACAATAATCATATACAAAAATTACATTAAAGTAAATGAATGCACCATTAAACATCATTATTGTTATTTAATAGTTAACAATTACTTCATAGTTAATAGACAGCTAACACACAATTAACCCTTCCACAGACCCGCCCCAAAAACGACATCTGACCAATCCTAGTATAGCAACCATTGCTAGCTTAGGGGAGGCCTGTCAAACTTTCAGTATAGATAGGCAGAATTTTGATTTAACAATGTGGACGACCTCACTGGCAACTTAACTTGAGCAAAATTTGTTTTTAAGTAAGAAGCTAACAGTGACGTAGGCCTACTGTTGTTTTTATTTCTTTTTAATGCTGATAGTTAACTGCAAAATATACTGTAGTCTCATTCTCACACAATTGCCTATATTGTAGCCCAGTGTTTTTCAACCACTGTACCGCGGAACACTAGTGTGCCGTGGGATACTGTCTGGTGTGCCGTGGGAAATTATCTAATTTCACCTAATTGCATACCTGCCAACCTGTACGCATTTGCTACGATTTGTCACTTAATACGCGAAAAGCCTTTGATTGACTTTGGGCTCAAGTCGCGCATTAGGCAACTTGTACGCATTGGGCAGCCACATGTTGGAAACATGCTGGGTAGTGCTAGTTTTAAACTCCAAATACGGTTCAAGAAAATAAGATGAAGATGCGTTAAAACGAAAGTAACGAACCTTATTTCCATCTTTATAATGTTTTTACAAGGAAGGATGTGCTAAACATTGTTTCAAAGGTAATTGGGCAATGCTCACGCAAGCGCATGCCGTAGCCTAGTAAAAAAAACGAGCAAGATGATGTGTGTTTGTGTGTGTGTCAGTTAAAATAGGGCCTACACATGATGTTAGCACCTCAGATGTTCCTGACGAATTAGCCGATCAAGATCAATTGCCATTCCTCCCTCCCTCTAAATGCGTTTTGCAGGGTGCAATTGTGATTTTGATGTTAGCCATCATGGAGCAACAGGAATGCTTCTATATGGAATCAGGAATGCTTTCTATACATAGGCCATTATTTTTTCTAAATTAGACCATCATGTGCGCCAATAAGCTGCAGCAATTATTCATAAATAACAGTGTTTACTAGCCTCGCCCTCGCCAGCCCCGCCCTGGACTTTCATTTCATTTCGTCCAGAGGGTCTGGGAGCACTCCATTGACAATCGTTCTCTCCAGGTCAGCATTCTGCCGGCCCAATCAAGTGGGATAAGTGGGAGTGTTCTAGTGAGCAATGACGCCGGTTTTGTACTCAACGTTGCCGGGCTGCGCGGCTGTGCAGTGTGCACAATAACAATGGCGCCAGGGAACCTAGTACAGGAGGCTATTCAGTCCGTCGTGGGAACGCTTCAGAACATACAGGAACTGAAGTCTGAACAAGAACAATCTTTATTTAATTTTATCTGCGGAAAAGATGTAGTGGCCCTACTACCCACAGGGTTTGGGAAAAGTTAGATTTTCCAGCTTGCTCCGTTAGTTTCCAAGGAAATGGCTAGGCTAAATGGTAGGCAAGCTATCATCCTTCACAAGCCGTCGCGTTGCAAACGTCACGACCAGGCGTTAGCGATTGGGTAAAGGCAGATCCAATCAGTTTAAACTTCAGCAGAAACCACATATCTAATGAGAGAACGATTGTCAATGGAGTTTTTAATGGAGTGTGTTTACAGCACACTACTGCAAAATAGCCTCTTTCATTGATATAATATTAAAGGGTTAGTTCGGTTTTTAACACATTAAGCCCCTTTCACAGGTTGTCTAAAATGCAATAAAGTGGTTGACATCGAAATTTTGACGATTGCTTCTGTCTCGGCTATTTGGGAAATGTAGAATTGCCTCTGCCTGCCTTCAAAATGGCTAGCAATGGGCATGTGTTGTTTCTATCCTTAAAACACTGGTTTTAAAAAAGTGCTACTCACCAAGTGGTTAGTGGTGCTCAATGATGTTCCAAAACATGTGTCGTAGCGAAATAAAGCTTCCGTCATGTTTTATTTGGCACTTTGTTTATATGAAGGAGCAAATAGATCCCTATGGGACTTACAAAATGGCAAATAAAACATGACAGAAACTGTATTTTGCTACGATACTTGGGTTGGAACATCAGCAAGCGCCACTAATCACTCCATGAGTAGCACTTTTTTTTTAACACCAGTGTTTTAAGGATAGAAACAATACATGCCCATTGCTAGCCATTTTAAAGGCAGGCTATATATTCTATATTTCCCAAATAGCCGAGACAGGAGCAATCATCAAGATTTTGGTGTCAACCAAAGCCACTTTATTTCATTTTAGACAACCTGTGAAAGAGGCTCAAAGTGTTAAAAACCGAACTATCCCTTTAAGGCTATAGACTATTTTAGGTTAGGCCCAAGTATATATTTTTGTTTGTCAAATGGAAAACTTCAGTGATTCTCTTCTCAGAAAGGACAAGTCAGCTATGAGGCAAAGCTATTGTCAAGTGTCTGTGCTGTCTCGGGTATAAAATACTACTTTGTGTTTCTTTGATTCCTATTCATGACACTTGAGTCACTTGGCGAGAATTACTTTATACTTTGTATATAGATTACAGAGTTTCTCTTTTTTTCATTTTCCATCTGCTGGTGGTGTGCCTCATGATTTTTTTTAATGAAAAAGTGTGCCTTGGCTCAAAAAAGGTTGAAAAACACTGTTGTAGCCTATAGACCCACATTGAAATACCCTCATGCCGCCTTGTTTAGTGCGGCATCATGTTTTGCAGTCGTCATGCATTTAATGCTACAGATCTGTCAAAGAAGAAGTAGACATGAGTCAAATTTGGGTGTATTTTTCATTCACTTCAATGGTGGGAACATGCTGGGAGCGAAGTTTGACAGTCGTAGTGTAGTGAACGTGTCTCAGCTACTGCAGGTAGCCTTGGTTCTCCGAGGAGAGCCGCAGACGCATAACACCATGAGATATTCACAACTTTAGTTGTGACTTGCTGAACTATACAACCAATCTTTTTTAAAAGAAAAAAGGGAAGCCGTGCGCATGCATATAAATGCGTGACTTAGCATATAAATAGCATACGCACTTTCTGATCCTCCTCTTTCGCCCTTTCACATATCCAAGGGGTGAACCTTGCCCTACACGTGGACACAGGGCGACTTGAGGTCAGACGTGTCAAGTGTCTGCGGAACTCCTTGAAGAACCGAGGCTACCTATGGTAGCCGAGACGTTCTCCTTTGGGTCCCTTGACGCATAACACCATGTGAGTATACAACCAACCTCAGGGAGCTCACACTCACATAAAGTAGTAAACAAACTTGGACGCTAGGCAGTTCAGTGGCGAGGGACAGAGAGCATGCTCGCTGCAACACCTGACCTGGTCACGTCAGGCGTGTAAAAACTGATGAAAGTATTTTCAGAGGCCCAGGAGGCAAATATCTGACACCTGAACTCCTTTCCAAAACACCCACAAAGCCGCCACCCCGCGGGTGGAGTGCGCTTGTAGCCTGGCTGGCGGCATCTGACAGGCAGCCACATAGGCAAGCTGAATGGCCTTGACGATCCAGTGGGATAGCCTCTGACTGGACAGAGGCTTCCCCTGGGTTTGGATAGCATTTCAGTGTGCCTAATTCCACTCGTGCGCTGCAGATAAGCGCACAGCACCCTGAGTTTGAAGTGTCCAAGTGCGCCATTTGAGACACACCCATAGTCTAAAGACAGACTGAGGAAGTCTTTTCTATACCAAGGGGCATGCATCTATGCAACCCCTCACTGAAATGAATACTGACATTTGGTGTGTTTGTGTACATTGTTCTATGCCTTTTAACCCTATTTGCACGTACATGTACACACACCTAGCTTGTGGTTGTTAAGGCTAGGCCTAGACTACACTGACAATTTTAGACAATCTTTATAGATTTCCATCTATCTGTCTTGCTGCTTATGTTAATTAAGACTGCATCAAGTATTGTGAATTTTATGTCCTTGTATTATTATTACATATTAATGTAATCTTATCTAATCTTAATTTCCATTAACATTAGCTGTCAAGGCTACAACACATTTATACCAAAAAAGACCTTAAGAAAAAGGTGTGGCATTTTGCTTATGTTTTGTCAAAGTACCCAATAATTAAAAAATCTGTTGTGCTTGCGTTAAATTATTATTAGTATTATTATTATTATTACTAGATAAAAGACCTTAGGGCCGAAAGAAGTAGGCTTGTAATTTAAATGTCGCTGCAGTCCCAGGTGCAGGAGGAAAATGTACTGTATTAAAAATCACAGGGGAAAAATGTGGGAGTACAGGAAAGACAAAATTCTGGTTATATGTACAGTCTCAAAACAAAGGCGGGCAAAAGAGTTAGGCAAAAGGAATCACCCATTTACAATAGAACACTCTTACAAACCATACCTCACACAGAACTGAGGTCACAAAGTTACTATGAGCGCTCCACTTGTTGGTGTTCATGGAGTGCGGCTCAACTCAAACTCAAGCGATGCCAAGCAGGACTAGCATGGCTACTGGACTAGCTGATGCCTGGACAGTTTGTTACAAGGCTACAAGAGGACAGTCAATATTTTTGTTTTCTTATCTGGAAAAAATAAATAGGCTATTTACTAAAGTAATAAAGCAAATCCTGTCTGAAAAGACTAAAATTTACTTTGTTTATTGAGCACAGTTATTTATCTACAATATCAGACCAAATATACGGTAGGGCATAGGTATAGATAGTTAAAGATTTTTTAATTAATATGTCATCGGTGTGTTTGTAATGGCAGGTAAAATACCAACTTGACAAAGGGGCTTTGTTATTGTTTATTTAGAAGTTACATCTAAAACACATTCATGATTATTAGGCAAAATAAGTCCAACCCTTTTGAATCCTATGCCAGGTGTACTAATCATATTTGCCCCTGAAAATATCACATTGTCTTGGGAAGGCCTCCAAACAAATTTGGGCTCACCATGGGTGACGAGTCACCTTTGATTACATAAATAGAGCCCAAAGACTCTCCCACCAAACAAATGAGGTTGCGGTTCTTGATGATAAACAATGGGCTGCTAGCATGGGCGGCGCGTAATGTAGGCTTGGAGAGGCTAAGCCTCCCCAAAATTAATGCTGGGAAATAGTGAAAATAACGTACATGATGTGTGAATATTTTTATAGATGATTTCAGTTTGAACGTAGCTGCCGCAGCAGTAGAAGCTGCGTCCAGTGATGGTAGAATCTTGTGATCTCAGTGAAAGATAACGAACAGCCCTCTCTCTCTACAACCTGTGCCGTATATTTATGACAAGTTGGGAGTGAGTATGTGTTAACATGGTGATAGACAGAGTCAGATCACGGTAGTTTTAGGCCAAAAACAAAAATAGCCAATCAGCCGCTGGTAGCCGCTCTAGCGCGGGATTTTAAAAATGTAGGGTAGTCTCATATCAGCATGGATATACGGTCGTTTTTCCAAAAGAAAGAAAAATAAAAACATCACATTTCTGCAGCCAGCACATTTCTCTTCCCCCACCCCATCTCTCCTTATCATAGCACCGAAGTCCAAAAATAGGGAAGAGAGAAGGAGAGACAGACGGACAGATGACCGCCCGCTAACTGATTTCAATTGAATTTTAATTGTTCTTAGATAAAAAAGAAAGTTTGATTTTGAAATAAGTCTTGTTTTGGTTATTATTGATCATTATAATTGCGGATATTATTCTTTCTGAGACTCTTGCCAATGGTTAATTATAATGTAATGGCCAGCAGTTCTGCCCTTTTGTATAAAAGTTGGTCACGCAGCCTCCCCAAACGTCAGGACCACCCGCCGCCCATGGCTGCTAGCAACATAGCTCCAGAGACGGTTGATGAAGCGAGACGAATCGTAAGGAGATTCTTCCTGTATCAATGACGTAGTGTTCGAGAGGCTGCCACACCTTTTTAGGAGACTGGTAGTAAAAGGGACTCCCGTTAAACTTAATGGGGAATTAGTAGGAATTCACTCCATTTCCACCAATACATTAATTTCCCTTTTTTGAGCAAAGTCTTTGGGACTTTTTACATCCCTTGTCACCACAGGGAGCTAACTGTGATCAATACTAGCTTAAAAATATATTTTCTTGGTTAAAGCCTCTATGTGTAGGATTTATCTTCTATTTATCTTCGTCTTTTATTAAAAATATATTTTTTATTTAAAAAATATAATGTAAAACGATGGTAATTACCTCCATGAATAAATTGTAGTGTTCCGGTAAACTTGGTAATTCCCATTTATATATAGATATGGCTGGGGACCAAAGAAGAATATCCATTTTGCGCCACCATTTTCAAAAGTACGGGTTCTTGTATGGGAGAGCAGTATCGTATATTCAGCTCCGCCTTTCGCGTTTCCGCTCAGAGACTGAGTAGCAGAAACTGAGATAAGAGCGAGCGAGCGAGCGTTCGGCCTCCGTAGCAAGAAATTAGGATTGTGGGAAGGGGAGGGCTAATACATTTTATTCAAACGTATGCAATATACCACTTCGCCGATAGATGGGGAATTCTGATACGATCCTACACATAGAGGCTTTAAAGGATTGGAAGAAAACTAACTTTATTTCAGCCAACACAGCCAGAAACATGCATTACTGTCTAATTGCTAACCAACGAAATTGGAGTCCATTGCCATTTTAATAGCCTACTTATTACTAAATAACAGTCTCATTAACCTTGTTATACAACATTACTGCTGTCAGCTAAAATGAACATTTACATCTCAAGTTTGTTTACAACAATATTCAAGTTTGACCAAAATCCTTAAGTGTTAAAAGAGTTTGGGTGTTTTGCCAAGAACATCCAGTGATAATAAATTTCATCCCCTTTTGATATTAAGAAACAAAGAAAACCAATTACAAAGATGCATGGGGGGTTGGCTTTTTCTAGTGTTTAATAACATACTTTTGACACACTGAGGAAAAGAGAGTATTTTGATTAAAAAAACACCTGTCATACAAAGATACACGGATTTTATTTTATTGTCAAAAGTATATAGTTACTGAATGTAATAAATGTAGCAAAATTGTGTAATTTTTAGTGGTTCTTGACTTGCTTTCTTTTCTTTTAATGATTACAGAGTTAAGTAAAATTGGTACTTTCTCTGCATACAGGTTTCAGTACCTAAATTATGTCATATTAGTTTCAAATGTGCCTGGCAGGCCACTAATAGGAAGAAAAAGTTGTCCAAAAGTGTTTTGCTCCCTAACACACACTAAACACACAGTGCTACTAGTGCTGGGGGGGGGGGGGGGGGGGGGGGGGGGGGGGGTTGGGCTCCCTTAACAGGACTTGTCTAGCACTGTTAGGCATTGCCTTAGGCAAGACATAACCTGAGACCTGAAGTTGACAAGCCCTCAGGGCAGAAGTTACAAATATGCATGACTGAATAGTAAGCAGACTTTTTTTTCATCGCACAATGGTATTCTCGGCATCTCACCCCACCTCCCTGTTTTTTAGTCCATCAGCCTTTAGCTTAGTATGATCAGAGAGAATCAATGCCATAGTAATCTTTGTAACAGACAGTAATAGAAAGATGTTGCTGAACGTATCAGATTTTTCCTTAGTGGTCGAGTAAAATAAATAAGTTATACGTTTAAACATTTAAGTGTGTTAATGTCATGTAAAGTTCATGTCAATTAGTGCAAGAGATACTAAATTATGTTTGTGTCATTAACATGCTATGTAATTGTATCTGTAGGCTATGTACTGTATTTTGTTTGGTTTAATACTTATTTTAGTTATTTAAAAGGCTTTAATAATACTTTAGTTCTGGAAGGAAACAAAATACAATGTATATTTTACTTTGTTAAAGGTCTCATTCCATCGTATTTTCATTCATTTTGTGGTGGTCTCTTGTCTAAAATAATGTCATGAGAGAGTTTCGACAAAAAATGTGCTGTGGTTGTCTTGTTTCAAGCTATTTTAGTTAGGTGAAAACGAGAGCAGGGATAGCTCGAGAGGATTCTTATGAATATTAATGATATGCAAATGTATCGCCTCTGATTGGCTAACAACACTGTGACGCTCCCTCTAGTGGGTCTGTCTGCAGGCAGCCTAACGTTTTCTTGAGGGTGGGTTAACTGCATAGCTAATGTTCAAATTGACGTACATTTGTACAGCTTTTCCGATTCGCTCGTTTTTCCCGGCAGTTTTCTATCACAGGCGAATACAGACTACAGGGGTAGGAGAGCATTTTGATGTTGAGCATAGAAGTACAACTTGGGCTGACCTATGGTAATGTAAAAACATCAAGTCTTAAACAGTCTATTTTGGAAGGAGACCTTTAACAAACACAAACTATTTTATGCATCAGGTCTGCAATGCAGTTGACTAGTAGGCTATTTAGATTTATTGACAGGATTTAGGTTTTGTTTTGTGTATTGATTATTTAATTTTGATATTTTAACATATGCTGTACAAAAGATTAAGGTAATTTTGAGACTTAAGTTTAATTTAAATACAAACGTCCTTTTAGGGTTCTTGTGTGCATTGCTATGAGGACACTAAAACATGTTGTTGTATTTAGTCTTATTATTTTCAGTTTCTAGTGAGTTGACTATTTGACCTTTGGCATGGGGCTATACTTTATGGGACAACACAGTCCCATAAATGCCAGGTGTGTAAAACGTGTAAAGTGCAAGGGAGCTAAATATAAAATTAACTCTTCATTTTCTGAAACATGGGTGCATATTTGGTCATAGCTAGTTTCATTAACCTCCAATACCACCAAAACTAGCATGACAGAACTAGTGATTACACAGCAAAAAGGCAAAGAAAAAACAATATTAGCCAAGCTTTTTTATCTGCTGCTGCAAAACATATTGCTGTTTCCACATGACTTGTTATAATCAGAGTAGTTTTGAACATGAAATAAACCACAAGCACCATTTGGCCCCTCAAAACAAATGCAAAACCTGCTTTATAATTGATAATAGAAGGTGTGTGGAACATCATACATTGATCTTCAGGTCAAAAAGACAAACACCGTCCCTGCATCCTAAACCATCAGAGCTTGCAGACCATCCGTGTTGTAATAAATAGCCTAGACAAAGAGGTGACCTACCGCAAAATTAACTCCTCTTTTTAGCATGTCGTTCTTATCTTAACGGGTGACATCATTGATTTCCTCAAATAGAGTATTGGTTGATTTTTATCAGCCTAAGATGATTTTAAAAATCCCCAGGTGAAAAGATAATGATCATGGTGGATAGCATGTCTGATATTCTCAGCCTCTCATGATGAAATGGGATTTGTGATTGTAAAGTAATACTGAGAAGGAATTCTCCTTTTCAGTGACTCATGCACTGAGGGCTAATGATTTTCAGGAGTTCATTGTCAAAATTGACTAATTACATTCATCAGATATTATACTGTGTTAATATAGCACTTAACTAAAAGAACATGCATATGTTTTCAATGTCAGGTTGTTGTTAGCTGTACATTAGTAATGTGTCTTTTTTTTAAGTGGCCACCTTCAGACCTAAGAATAAAATAATTTTGCGCAGAAATATGATTTTCTAAAAAGGTTCAAATGTGAATCTCACAGAAGTAATTTTTCTACCAATGATATCCATTATCCGTGTTTAAAGAGAATTATAAACTGCTATCACTGCTATTCCAAAATTCTCTGAACAAATATAAAAATACCATATTTACCTGAATATCAGATGATCCTGGAAATAAGACAAACATTTTTTTTTTGTTAGGAAAAATATGTTTTTGTTGTTGTTGTCCAAGTTTTGCCTAATTGTAAATCGATTATTTGAAAATGCTGGTTTAAATTCATTGACTTTTTAAAGATTTTTTAGACCGGTTATTCCACCAGTGTGCAACAACACATGCAAAATGTCTGGATTATTTTGTTCTGAGGTTGACAAATGATTCATTAGCTATTCCCTTGTCTCAGCGCTCATTTCTTCCAACAGATGCCGCATGGATGAAAATGACTACTGCCAAAACAACTTTCGCAAGCATTTTCTTAGCTGATTATTCAACGTTGAAGAGAAATATAAGCTAACCTAGTAAAAACAAAACAAGTGCTTCTTCTTGTACCATATTTACAGTATAGGGCTAGACAGAAGTACATCTTAAGCACATTAGGGAATAAGATTTCTATATGAAATTTGCTCTATATGAAAGTCCAGGTTTTAATATGGCGCCTTAAACCAGATTCTACACCAGTCTTGTCCAGGATCATTTACAATTACACAACTGTTATTGTATATTGTGTGCTGCATATTCCTACCAAACCCTGTAGGCTTGTTCAACACAAAGCTTGGGGCACATAGAAATTACACTGGAGGAATGGCTTGGAAAGTCTGAAGAAAGGGGTTTGAACTTTTGAATGTGTATTTTCAAAACTTAGCTTTATCGAACTGTCCGGGATCTCCTACCTTACGGTACCTTAAATTTGATCAAATGTCAAATAGAGAATTACAGTAAATGATTAAAACTTGAAATGAAAAACATATACAATATGATTAAACCAAAGCTGCTAGTAAAAGTTCCTATGGGAGTTTACTCTCCCAAGCAATAGACAAATGTCTTTACAAAAATTATTGTGAAAAGTCATATTTTTGGTCTTTTGACTTCACATTTTTTATGTAGTAAGCTGAGAAATGGAGTTAGGGCCTAGATTTATTGATTTGGGGGTATCATAAGCAAAGTACGTTCATATCTTAGTTAGTTCATAGTCATTTGAAATACAAATTAGTAAAAAAACTTAGTTCCAACCTCTGTAACTCTGTGTCCATATGTCACAGAAACATACATATTCTTCTAGAAAAAACTTGAGGGTGTCACCTGTCCAATGGTATGAGACACATCCATGAGTCTAAAACTATGTAGGAACCGTCAAGCTTTGCCGTTTTTTTTAAATAGGAAAAATAGGGGCGTGCATTAACAGGTTAAAGGAGTCATACAATGTCAAACCACATTTACCTAGTTATTGTAGAATTAGGTAGCTTAATGTATCCAATGGACCATACTAAAACTTCAACAACGTTACCCGTTTCCTTCTACATGTAAATTTCAAACTAAAGATGACCGCACTGAAACGGGCAAATCTGAACAGAGGCTCGCAGTTACGCAAGATCAATAGGATACACCTCCTACATTTGCATGGTCCAATCAAAGATCGTTTGGAACCCTCTCTGGTCCAATCCTGAGTTGCTTCATGAATTTGCCAGAGGGGGCGGGAATTACGAATCGTTTCGTTCTAATCCTTTTAAATGAGCCTGTATGTGACTCTAGCAGTGCTTGGGTCACTTTCAAACACACAAATGTGCATACACTAATATTGAGCCTCAAAGAACAATTTCTGATGGTCAAAAAATGTGCTCTATGACTCCTTTAATATATTGTCTTCTTCTATTTAAAGATGTATTTTCTGTGTTCATGTTTTTACAAAACACAAAACATGCATTTGACCCACCATCAAGTTTAACCTTCCTCATAATTGGGTCCTGCAGTCTTGCCTGTTTGTTTGCTTGGTTGATATTTACACCAGAGGATATGAAAAGGTTTGGTTTGTGAACAAATGTAAATGACACCATAGAATCTATTTAAATCCCTGAGTGGCACTGTTTTCTTTAATATTACATCTTCTACAAGCAGACAGGCTTGTAAGACAGGCAAGGAAGGCCTACAGCTAAAAGGACGCTGGGATTAGAATAATATTTCAACTACAATAAACTGAGGAAATTGGCCAAGCAAATGTTTTTTTTCTTGTGTTAAAACTTGATCTGAGGAGATGAGAACACAAAAGGTCCTGGATTTTTTTCTTAGCAGACACAAATTCATCCCTGAGACCCTGTGTGGATTTGACAATACAAACGGCCCAGTGTTTCTGTGTTTTATGTGTTGCAGCAGAATTGGGGCAAGGCTTTGTGCCTCACCGCGGGGAATAATATCTTGATCATAAAATTGTGCTCTTTCTCTCTCTCTCTCTGTGTGTGTGTGTGTGTGTGAAAGAGAGAATATGTGTGTGTGTGTGTGTGTGTGTGGAGAGGGGGTACAGGCCTGTACTGAGCATGGGAGAATCGTGCAAGGACATGGATTATATCCATTCTCAAGGCTTCGCTGCTTTCAAGGCTGGGGTCCCAAGGGATAACATTTGTATCCTATGAGAATGGCGCCTTCAAGGAGAGGGGAAAGAAAAAACAGGAAGAAACAGGCAGAAAGAGAGAGAGAGAGAAAAAAGGAAAAATCACACCAAAAGTGTGAGCTCTTCACCTGAAAAAGGAGTTGGTGAGATGGTCTTCTTTTTTGCTTTTCTAAGAGTGCCCTTTCAAGTATAACACCCGTGTGCTGTCTTTTTATGCAATATGTCTTCTAAAACAGCCAACATTTTTCTTATTTCTTTAGACTCAACATTGCCGAGGCCTGTACATTGAGTCACAGATGTGTCACATTGGACTTTGCGCCATTCAAAGTTGTGGCGCTGTGATTTTTAAGTACAGCAGTAGGTGTAAAAATAAAAAGGTGTGGTCTGGTAAAGAATGAGAACTGAAAAGATGAACAGAGCAAGAATGAAAAAAGAAGTAGCATACAATTTTGTAAAGTATAGCATTCCCAGGAACAAGCGGATGCTCTGAGAGTAAGTTGGTCAACTGATCATTCTACCACCACACACATATTCCCCACTACACATTTACATATAACACAAGCTTTCTTAACCTGCTCATAATTCTCCTTCCTGAGACTTGCAACTGCCCCCCTCTTGTCATATGATACTGTAAACAAAGGCAAAGATGCAATTGTGCCTTTCAAAACAAAGAGCCTTTGTTTTCATTTCCACATCACTAGAGGACTACTGAACCATTAAGATCCACTAAACACTAAGCTGCAGAGGAAAAAAGGATGAGAAAAAGGCGTTCCCCACCCTAGATCTCCATCTTGCTCTTTCCAGAATAGGACAACAAATCCTCTAAATATTTAATCTGCTAAAAGCTTACATTTAGGTAGAAAGGTCTTATGTCTCCCATTCAAGTTTTTCCCTCCTTACACTTTACACACTCACAAATGCACACACACACACACACACACACACACTGTTCCCTATTCTTTTTGCATTTTTTCTTTGAAAGGTTGTTTATGCATTGCTTGTTGAGACCAATTCATTTTGTTGGAGAGGCTTCACTTAGGGCAGGATAGGCGCCTAGGGTGGGAGCCCCCTGTGGGGTGTCGGTTACCTGGCTGGGATTACGTCAAGGTCACCGCTTTGGCAAGGTCACACCCAGTGTCCTGTGATTGGATTGAGTGTCAGTGAGGGATCCTGACACATCTCTAATGGATCTAAACGGGGGCTCAGGAAAACATCTTCCCGCCCACTGTGAAACAATAAAGCCAAATTGCTTCTTTCAGAAGAAAAGAACGAATGATGAAGGGATAAAGGGAGAGGAAAAGTGAAAGATGTTGACTTTTTTATTGCTTTTTCCACATTTACTGTAATAACCCCTACTTATATGTTTCGAGATAATTTTCGTTTGCCACTAAATATGCTCATGCCTCACACGTGTATATCTGTAAATTCCCATGCAGTCCACACTTACTGCTCCTGAAGGACAGCATCCCTGATTGACTCATTTTGCACTGTAGGTTTATGATGGCAACGTAATGGAATATCTGCTTACAAAACCACACATGATACATAAGGGAAAATGCATAATGAGTGAGTGATTGGACATCAGCTGGTCATTTAGATCATTATTCATTTCCATGGACTGCTTTGAGTTGTGCGTCCATGTCCATGGTGTTAATATAGCATCATAATAATCCCAAAATATAGTCCCACATCATCAAATCCATGATGTTAATATATCATAATAGTGCCATAATAATTCCAAGATATAGTCCCAAATAATTAAGATCATTCAAGCCATAAATTGTCAAAGGTCCTGGACAGTGTAGTAGTAGGAGATAGAGAGTAAGAGAGAGAGATGACAGAAAAGGGGTTTTGAGGTGGCACCAAGCTATAGCAGAAAAACTATGGTATGGTGTATGGCAAACCAACACGGTATGGTAGCAAAAAGTTCTTGCCCCTATTGTAGATTTTGATATTCTAGGAAATACAAAGAGACAAGCATTCTGTGATCCTAAGGGTCTGGAAGGAGGTAATTAACATATGCTGGAGCAAGGTAAACAACAAAAAAACCCAATAAGAAACTGCCTGACCCTGCACCTCTTGCCTCCTGGGTACCCAACCAACCCTACCGAACATGCCATCCTGCTGAGGACCTTCTTCCAACGTATGATCCGGCGGCACTCCTGAATGG
Organism: Limnothrissa miodon; assembly: GCA_017657215.1. Classification (NCBI taxonomy): domain Eukaryota; kingdom Metazoa; phylum Chordata; class Actinopteri; order Clupeiformes; family Clupeidae; genus Limnothrissa; species Limnothrissa miodon. Next base: position 53,096 of record JAGFZM010000925.1, read on the forward strand.
TCCTCAACCCACTCCACGGTCCATGCCACTGCCTCCCTCCTGAGGGTCACCCCTGCCTTCCATTGCCTGATCCTGCATCTCTAGCTTCCTGGGCGGGCTGCCTTCAGCTTCACAGACGACCCAGACATGATTGATACAGCCTCCAGCTGGCCCCTGGCTTGACTGCACCTAATGAGATGGGACTATATCCTGGGAATATAATGGGACTCCTATATTACTGTATTTATACCACAATTTTCTTATAATGTGTACCTAATGGAATAATAGTGGACTAATCACCATCTGAGAGACTGAAAACCTGCCCTAGGCAGTTGGGTTAGCCCCTTGAGCCTGCCCAAGGTTTCTCCTTTACCATAACAAGTAAAAACAAAAAACGCTGCTAGGGAGTTTTTCCTTGCCCCTGTTGCTCATTGGGCCTCTTTGTGTTAAGTGCTTTGAGACATGCCTTTTGTAAAAATGCGCTATATAAATAAAATTGAATTGAACTGAACTAGAATAGACAAAAAAAAAAAAAATAATAATAATAATAATAATAATAATAACAATAACAATACATTGTTCTTTAAGTGTGATGTAGTGTGTATCAAATTGTGTGATGTAATATGTGACTTCCCCATACAGGTTTATCCATATCTACCATTTATGTTACAATAATTCTGACCAGAATAAAAACAGTTGCTTAGGTGTAACTTTTAAAAAGGTGACAGCCATCATATCATATTGGGCTAGTCTTTTTAGTTTTTGCTACCCAAGTGGAGTTAGTCCTATTGATGCATTGGCTTCAGTCTAATGCAGGCTTTATATAATATATTTGACACCTTCCCAACAGTTCTGCCAACATCATCTGCTAAGACTGGCTTTGATGTTGGTGATGTAAAGAGCACTTGAGTTTTAGGGCTCCTTTGATTATGAAAATATGCCGGTATTAAACTGTTGGACTGTCTGTTTTGTATAAAACATCTGTTAGTAATTTTATACTTTTCCAGGGGGAAGCAGTACATTTGACCTATTTGTTTTACACTTTCTTTGTCTTCATCTCCAACTCTCTCTCTCTCTAACTCACACACACACACACACACACACACACACACAAAAACATTATCTCTCAGTACTACACTCTTAGAAACATAAAAATACACATAAAATAACCAATCCCCCTGAAGCTAAAGCTTTAGTTATTCATTCCATTACCATACAACGGCAGTGGCCATTCAAACTACTGTCTTCTGTTTTCCAGGAATCATGTAGCTCAGTTACCTAGGTGCAGGTAATTCATTATCAGCTTTAGTGATATAGCCTGGGCCCGTCCATACTTCCTGTGATGCTACATTGAATTTCGCGAACTAGTCAGTCTGGCGAGACTACCGTTTAGAGCATTTCTATGGCAAGCCCTTTTAACATATATTCAATTAATTCGACTATCCGGAACTAGCATTATAGATATCAACAACGTCATTTTGACTAGTCGAAATTACATTCTGACTAGTCAAAATGACAGTTAGAGTTATCTGTAATTCAGTTTTGACTAGAGACAATGGCAGTTAGAGATATCTGTAATTCAGTTTTGACTAGTCAAAACTGATTTGTAGACATCTACAATGACATCACTGAAAACGATATTCACCTCGTCACACATCCTAAATGACGAGTGAAGATATCTGTAATCCAGTTTTAACTAGGCAGAATATCAGTTCAAGATATCACAAATGTCATTTTGACTCTTCAGAATTGTCATGCATGATGTTGCTCATGCTAGGCTTCCTATTGGATACAAACCCAAATCAACTGGAGGAAGAGAAAGTAGTTGTTTCCATTTGCCCCGCAAACAAAGTAGCCTATTTCAAAAGCTTAATGCAGAAGAAATGGTGGTTGCAGTTGTGGACAAAATCTTAAGAAAATGCCATGGAATAGAAAAAGCATATTATCAAGGATTGTGTGGTGAACAAGAGCTTCGTTCACTTGAGAGTTGTACGAGAAATATATACCGTATCAAACATTTATACAAGCATCCCGCCAATTGCAAGCTCCTCCTTTGACTTCTTCTGACATCATTGCAGATATCTGAAACATCATTTTCCCTAGTCAAAACTTCATTTCAAGATATCTGTAATTACATTTTGACTAGGCAAAATTAAAGTTAAAGATATCTCCAATTGAGATATCTCTAATCAAAATTCAATTTAAGATATCTATAACTTAATAATAGATATCTACAATTACATTATGACTATCCCTAACTTCAGTTTGAGATATTTACAATGTAATTTTCACTAATCATAATTCCAATTACGGATATCAACAACTTAATTTCGCCTAGGCGAATTTAAGATATCTCAAAAGGAACACATAGATATCTTGAATTGAGGTGAATTAAAGATATCTTGAATTGGAATTACAGATATCTATAATTCAATTGCGGATATCCGTAATTCACATTGTGGATATCTGAAATTGAATTGTAGATATCTATAATGACAAACCCCATAGAAATGAGTGGGAAAGGTGACGTCATTTGTCCGAGGAAGAATGACGTTGTGGATATCTGAAATTACATGTGTGGATAGGAAGAATACCGTTGCAGATATCTGAAATGTTAATTTTGACTAGGACGAACTGAATTGCGGATATCTCTAATACATATCCAGTTTAGCTTTTAAATGTTAACACGGCCATACATTTCTGCTCCCAAAAAAGTGGGAGAATCAAGCTTACGCATATGTCATCGGAATGAGTGGACTGATTGGTTGTAGATTTGCCCAGTAGGCTACAAAATTTCATGCCACGAATCATGACATATTTTGCACTGATCAACATCAATATTCTCAACAGTTGACAAGTAATACAAATTTCCATCCTCATGAATGTCAAACGTGTCACCATCCGTGGTGGCTTTCCAGCTATAATCAGCAGCTTTATGTCTGATCAACAAGAGACTTTTATCGTCTATTAGCATTACCAGCTCTGCATTACAGTCTGCATTTTCCATGTGTCTTCATCACTCTCCTCAAAGGGTTCTTCTCGTAGAATAGTCTCCTTTAGCGTTTCCCAAAGGTCATATTTCTCTTCAAACCCATCGAATAAAAGTTGTGGTGCTGGAACTCCTGTTGCTCGGTTGGCCATCTTGTCATCCTGCCAGTTTCTTCTGGCTAACCAGGTGTCTGTTATACATAGCGTTAAACTTTACTCCCGCTTATCTTCCTTCCTGGTCCCATACCCTCTTGAGTTTGTTCTTGTGCGCAGGCTTAACTGGACGTAAAAGTTTAAATGTGGAGTCTGTCTTTCATTATTTTATTATCTCACACACGGCATCTCTTACCCATACGTCTCCTAGGCTAAAGTGAACTACATACAGGTCATATCGCATACAGCATGAATTACCGTAATACCACAAGTATAATAGTCAACACATTTTACCGTAAGATATATAATAAGAGCGTTATCCGGAATGATATTTAACATTTTCCCACCCTAAGTTGAGCAGCCTTACCATTCCATAATATTACAGTAGATTTACATTTTATTTAGTAATGATTTTTTTCACCAAAGTAAATAGTGTAGTACCACCATAATGAAGCAGTGATGTGTTTTGATTTTGGTATTACAGTTGGTTTGAGCAAAGTTATTGAATGTTATTCGTAATAACAAAAATCTTTAAATATAAATTAAGGGGTGTGACATGACCTTGATAACATTCTAAAAGCCTTTGGTGATTTTGGTGGCTCTTTACTCTTTGGAAGTGGAGTTATTGACATTATCCGTTTGCGTTCTGCAGATGGTCCCTACATTTTCCTCTTATGGTAGGCGAGCCCTCTAAAGACCGCTGTATTGCATTGTATTACACTGCATTGCGCTGCTGAACATTGCAAGTGCTGTATCTACCGCTACAGGCCACGGTGGCGCATTCTACACCGTTCGTTCGCCGTGTAATGACTCATTTTAGCATCCTAAACAGTATAAAACGGATTAATTAAATGAAAAATGTTGCATAGTGGGCCTTTAAATCCATATTGTTCGGAGAAAAAATCAGGTTTTAGCCTATTACCACTGTTTAATAGGCCAGTATATTGTGTTGTATGATCATTTTGTTTAAGAAAGGTTGAGCCGAATCTGTTCGAATCTGTTAACTTCTTTCTAACTTTAGTGAATTTCTGTAAAATGAATAGCCTAATTCCTAACCATGAGAAATCGCAAAGCGGGTGTGAGGCATTGAGAAGAGAGTTTCACAGGCAATGTGTGAGGGTTGAGAGCCCTGTTTGTAGCCTACTCCAACACAAGCCTATATTTCATTATTTGTGATAGGGGATTATGCTGCCATGAAATAGCCTATTTACTCGCAGATACACCAGAGCCCGCAGTTTTAAACCTAGGAGGTTTCATATATTTAAGCTTTGTGTGTAGGCATCAAGCACCGTTTCCGACCTTTTGAGCTTCTACTAGCAAATGAGACACTTCATCAAAGTCAAAGTCAGTTTTATTGTCAATTTTTTCACATGTAGGCCTACTAGACATACAAAGGAATCGCAATTATGTTTCTCACTGCCCCTTTCGGTCATTAAACAGACAATACAGGACAGAACAAACAATAAAAGTGCATAAAAACAACATAATCTATATTTTTACCAAAAAAATTCTATAATCCCTATTCTTACCACTAGAGACAGACAAGTAGACAGACAAGACAAGACAGATAAAACAGGTGTACTGGTACAGCAGAAAACATGTCCTAACCCCTAGAGGCATATTGTGCTGTTTGTGAGGATTCTCCGGGTCTGGGCCATCAATACACAGCCCTAAGACTGTCAGTAAAACAGTGAAAATAAATAAATAACTAAATGGAGTAAGGCATATGCTTTGCTTGTATTTAAATGACTGGTACTAAAAAGGCTTGAAGATGTTCTCTGTGGTAATGGTATTAGAGTGCAAAGTCAGATAATGGCAGCAGTGTTCTCTTTCACTTCAAGCCGAAATGTACAGTGGATGATGCCTAATCATTCTCTATTTTACTGAATATCAACTTTAACCAACCCTTGAAAAGGGCAATACGTGCTGCAATGCACACAGGCAGTACTTTAGACAGCCCTGTGTGACGTCAGGGAGGCCTGTGACGTCAGGGAAGCCTGCCCGTACACTTCTAGGACCTCTTTCGCTCTCCTGGTGTTTTCTGAGCCGGAGCTGTGCTTGTATGTAGGCGTGTATGCAGCTCTCCCCAGCTGCTATCTCTAACCGGGCTGCCTTTTTTGAGGGTCACTCCTCGGCCTTCGGACCAAGGGCGGTTTCGGCCACCATTGCTGTCGGCCTCTCCTCGAGCCAGCTCTCCGGACGCCCCCCGTCATCCTCGGTGACTCCTGCTGGATAACCCAGGATGAGCTTCGTGGGAGCTAGCTCGGCTAACCAGCTAGCTGCTAGCCAGCTATCCGCTAGCCCCACACTGTAAAAAAAATTCCCCGTAAAAAAACAGGAATCAACTGGCAGCAGAGTTTCCAGGAAGTCCCTGTTATTTAACGGTGCACTGGTTTAACACTAAATGAATGTAAAATAACAACATGAACTTCCTGTAAACTAACAGGAAACAACTGGTAGGATTTCCAGGACCTTCCTGTTGTTTAACGGCGAACTACCATAACATTAAATTCCTGTTAAGTATATAATATAATTTTCCATAATTTTCAGTTGTTCTCGTTTAGTTTGTTAAAATTACAGGAAACAAGTGCCATATTATTGAGTTCATCCACACTCAAATCAGCATTTAAAGGTGTTTTTACTATTGTACCCTTGAAAAATAACAGTTGGTTATAGCTAGCCACATTAGACTATTTCACAATATTGGTTTTAGAGACACCAACCTTCCATTACAGAAAATAATGGTACAATTCCTTAGCTCTTTAATACAAACACAATGGGGTCGAAGCAGAAGTAAGAGTAGACAAAGCATACTTAAACATTGACTTTATTAATTTATTTCAAGACAACATTATATAATCACATTTACACATAACACAGACATTTACACTAATCATTTTTTTGTAAGCATTTAAACCAACAGTCAATTAAAATGTATGTTGGGGAAGTCATTAATGAGAAAAATACACTTTATGCATTGATTCCGTCTTCTGGGCCTTTTTTCTGCATGAGAGAGATAGTGAGAGAGAGAGAGAGAGAAGCAATGGTTCAACCACCATTCCTTGACCCATGAAATCATGACGCACCTCATCCAAACCAAACACAATACAAACATTTACAAATACGTTAAATTCAACCCCAATGCATCATACACTATATTGTCGAAAGCAATGGGTCACCTGCCTTGAGCCCCGTATTGAACTTAGCAAAATCATCACGTTTGGTCTGGATGATCCAGCATGGTCATAGCTGTCCCTCAACTCTATTCGAGTTTTTGGCTGGGCTCTTCAGAAGACATATATCTACTCAACATAGGCTCTTAATTTATTTTTTTTATTGAGATAAGTAGAAACACTCTCACAAAAAGCAATGAGCAGAAAACAAATTCCTTCAGGGTCTGCACAATAGACCTCACAAGTCTAAAAAATCATTTTGGATCTCATTTTCAGAGCACCCTACCACCTTGTGGGAATGTACAAAGATTTTTTTTAATATTTTTTATAAATATATAATTTATATATATATATATATATATATATATATATATATATATATATATATACTTTTTTAAAAACACCAATTAGACCTGTCTTATGCAAATCTTTCTTTTTTATTTCCCACCCTGAACATGGGCAAAATGCACCATTGAGAAATAGTGTTGATGTAAAGAGTAAATAACCAAAGGCAAATTTTCTGTCATGATCATCTGAGAGTACCTGAGCACAGGTGGGGATATCCTTATCAATTTCGGTGATTTTATTGCCACCTGTGGTTACTCTATACAAAACATATAGATCTCAACTGTGTATTTTGTCCATGTTCAGGGTGGGAAATAAAAAAGAAAGATTAGCATAAGACAGGTAAAAGAGGGATCATGGATAATCAGGGGATAATCAAAGGCTACCTGGAAGCATGAAGAAATCGAGAGACTGTATAAACACGAACGTTGTGCTTTTAAAACATGTATTTAACCGCGTAAAATGACAGAATAAGCTCACCTAAATGTTTTGATGACTATCGATGGCTTTCGATGACTTTCGATGGCGTCGTAAACGATTGTCTCAGCACTCAGTAGACAGCTTCCCCAGAACGGTCATCAGAGATAACAGGAAATACATGTACTCCAGAATAAACATTATGACTGTGTTATATAACAGGATTGGGGCCTGTTTTAACACATTTGCCTTACCGATAACCGGATACTCATGTTTATTAACCCATTAGGCGCCATGAAAAAAAATGGATTGTGACATAAATATTTTAAAAGGTTATGGTTTAAAGTGGGTTAAAGATAGAGACCTCATGTAAATTAGAAAAATGTTGGCCATGACCCAAAGTGTATTTGGGATTCAAATTTACCCATCTAATTTGCATATAAGTAGCATATGATGACGTCATATCACGCCGGCCATCTTGAAAGCCATTATAATCATACACATTGAATTGATGTTTGAAATTATTTTCATAATATATATGTTTTCATGTCTTTTTTACCTCATGCATAAAGGAAACAAACTATAAAACATAAGAATGTAAAAACATTTTGCTATATTACTGTATCATATAGTAGTAAAATCCATGTAAAGAACAGTAGCTTTGAATATGTTTTCATCATTGATCAAAACATTCTGAAAATATTAGATAGTAAATAGATGTTTGAATCTTTTGTCTTTTTTCTTTATTCTATTCTATCAGGAATAGAAAATCAGCAGTAAAATTGTAAAAAAAAAAAAAAATAGTAGTCTAAAACAGTATAGTAAACAGCAGCCTAAAACTGTAAGTACATTTACAATTATGCATTTAGCAGATTACAATGCAACAGGAAAATACAAGTGCATAATTTTTTACCAATTATCTGCCCATATTAGTTATCCAGACCACACACTTTATAATTCTGAAGAATATAGTAGTTTAGCCTGTCTTACAAAGCATGGCACACGGTGCAGACCTAACTACCCAACACAGAACGCACATGTACCCGTCGGACGCGTACGCGGCAACGCCCACCTTTTTGGAGCACTGAAGATGGAGATTTTGTGCTATGGCTACTTTCACTCTTCCATCTGTTTCATTTACCCCGAAATACACCTCTCCCATGGACACTACAATCGTGTTCACCACTGCCACCCACATTCCCATTGAACAAAGGGTCGAAATAAACACGTGTTTGCGCTTCGTGAACGCTCTCGCCTTGTATGGCGCAAGAAGTAAAATATCGGCTCATTTTTTATACCAATCACCAGCCCAACCCTTTATCTAGGTGAAAGTTTATTATTCTGAGAGTATGGTAACTTCTAAAAGCACGGCACAGCGCACAGACCCCACATTGACTGCAAGTGGAGCCACTGTATTTGCTGCGTAACGCGGCGACTCATAACGTTACTTATTTGAAGCTCTAAATGAAGAGCTAAAGTTAGTACGACTACGACTACGTTTACCACTGTCTGCAACCCACATTCCCTTTGGGCAAAAGGTAAAAAAAAAAAACACGTGTTTGTGCATCTGGAAAACTTGCCTTGCAAGTTGACACTGTTGTTGTGCTAGCTGTAGCTGCTAGGAGAAGTACGACCGATTGTTTTTTCCATGTTCATATATTCCCGTTCAGAATCAGCAAATAACATCCATAATATATCTTGAAACAACTTTTTTATTAGTCATTAGGCGATTTTCTCGCGGAAACCGTATTATTTACCCGCACGCAATGCATTACACAGCACAAACTTTCACCGCTTCCGCAACTGAGTGTCATGGGCTTGTTTCCACTGCTAATTCCGCTGATCTCAAAACAGGGAATGACGTTTTTTGCTCCTAAGTCGAAGAACTACATGTCTACCAACTAGTGTTAGGCAATCCACATGCTTTATTACACGATGTTTGCGAATACAGCCGATTTTAATGCTGCTGACGTCACGTCGCAATTCTGCGACTTTGGCGCCTAAGCGGTTAAAACAAACCGGTGAATAATGTTGGAATCTGGGTGTAAATTTACCGAAACTTTTTACAGTGCAGGCTAGCTAGCCCTGGTCCATAGTGGGCAGTTTTCGCACTCGCTGCTGGATCCCCGGCCCACAAATCTTCTCCCCCTCACCTCATTCAGTGATCGACGGTGCCGACGAGGATGAGGTCGCATTGTTCCTGTCCGGTGAGGTCCGGAGGACGGTGGCGATAGAGGAGCTCCCTCCCATCCAGCTAGCTAGCTACTACCGTCCCAGAGCTGCTCTCCAAGCTGTGGCAGCGCACGGAGCGGCTGGCGGGGAAGGCATTCATCTGCTTGGCGCAGGCCGTCAGGGCAATGACTACTGCCTTTCTCCTCTCCTCTCTCTCGGAGGAGCTCGTCAGGGACCTGTCGACAGAGCCTTCCAAACTCACACTTCACCAGCTGAGGCGGGCCACCAGATTCACTTCGCTGGCGATCAGGGCGGCGGTGAAGGCGGAGGGGCGCTCCTTGGGCTCCCTCGTCGCCCTCGACCGCCATCTTTGGCTGAACCTGTCAAGCATGGCGGAGAACGAGAAGCGGCATCTCCTCGATGTGCCGGTCACGGCCAACGGCCTGTTTTGCTAGGCGTTGGAGCACCAGCGTCTCTGCCTCGAGAGGACGAAGTCAGCGGCTCAGGCCCTGCAACCGGTCCTCCCAAAGAGAGCTCCCCCTCCGTCCACTGCTCCCGCAGCGAAGAAGAAAGACGTTGCTGCCAAGTCTGCGCCCCCGCCAGCCTTCGACAGTCCTCTCGGGTCCTCTCTGATCCCACTCTGATCCCACCTCTGATCACGTTCACTTGGTGCTGCGTCACCTGCACTCTCTGGGGTTCCTTGTGAACATTCCCAAGTGCATGCTCTCTCCCTGTCAGGAGGTCGAGTTCTTGGGCGTGAGGCTGAACTTCACCTCTAACTCATGTTAACGTTAACCAGACCCACGTTGCTAAGCATCAAGTGGAGCATTATTTTATACTAGAACCACCAACTAATCTTAACGCCGGCTAACATTACATAGACATTTGTATAACGTGGTTTTCATAAGTTTTAAAGCTAGCAATCACAGCTGGACACATTTTTCATCATTTGTTTCAGATGTTTTCTAAGTTATGCTCTTGTAGATGTGTCCGAGGTTAAAATAAGCTTAGGCTACTGAAAGGCAATGATGTATCATGCAAGGCTGACAGTCAGATAATTCTTTTTAATCGACATCACTGTATTTACCACACCCACTTCACACGAGACTAGGTCCTAACAGGTACTAGTGGAAAACCGGTACCGAAAACGTGAGTAGAGTGGTGTAGAGCCAAGTAGAGTGATCTACACTGTAGGGCCAAGTAGGTACTAATGGAAAAGTGCCAATAGTCTACTATGAAAACCCCAAAATACCTAACACTACCCCCCTTTTTAAATGTAGCTAGACATCTTTAAAAATATATATATATTTTATGTGGTTGCACCTTGCAATTATGTAAAAATCAGTCACAGAAAATGTAAACCCTTGAAACTCCGGCCAAAGAGATACCTGAAAACTCTGTGTAATGTGTGAAGTTTTAGCATTGTGACAGTCCCTCCTTGTTTTGCAGATCTCTGGTTAGCTTTCTATTTGTTGTCTACATGTATTTAAAAGCTGCCCCTGGCTGAGCATTGGGTAACCAGACCTATTTTCTAAAGGGGAGAAAGAGAATATGCCTGTTTAAATCTAAACTTTTTATATTCTGGTCAAAAAAGTAAATTTACAATGGTGTAGGCCATTGAATTGTTTTACTGTTAACTGAGGTGGGTTACACAGTTATTCAAACCAATTATATTTATAAAGTGCTTTTTACTTGCTTACTAAAGGGAGGCTGCTAAATAAATATAAAAATGTGCACTAAACTAATTTCGGGATCCCCTTGCCAGGGCCAGTTGGAGGAGTGGGGACAGGAGGAGTGGGGACAGCAGTGTGAGCAGGGATGACACTAAGCAGAAATGATTGTGGTGTTGTCGTAAGAGAAATTTACTAAGTGTTTAAGAAATGAAGAGTCCGGAGAGATTCAGTGGATGAAAGGCTTTTTAGTCGAGGAACCAAACTTAACGAGATCCCGGAGACAAAGTCTACCGGACAAACATAACACAAGCTTTTTATACAGTTGAAAGTTGGAATACATAACCGCCCCGCCAACAGGTCTGGTGATGCCCTGGCAACCATAAAACAATAAATTCCTTTTGCCTGTCGAAACCAGCAGTTGTCGCCCTGCTTATCGGTCAGACCAAATATGCCCAAACGGCACCATTTCTCCCCCATCGTCCGAGGGCACTTCCTGGCCTAGAAAGGCCTCAAGGGACTGGAGATATTTTGATTGTACCCAAATTGTTTTACAACAGCCAGCTGACCTCGACAGACAGAAGAATTCTACCACCAGGCACAGTCATGCATATCAGATGATCACACTAGCTTATTTGTTACATCAGTTTAGTCACCAGTCATTTCTCTTTGTTCATTACACTGTTTCACCAATCAAAGTTTGTTCTTTCATTTGTATCATTTGATTAATAACAAGAAACAACCTTAATCACACCATTCATTTGCAGTTCTCTAAACATTTCATTAAGACCATTCAAAATTCCTCCCACAGTGTATATGAACGCATCTACAACGCATCTACAACGCATCTACAACGCATCGTGAGAACAGCTGAGAGGATAGTTGGCGGACCACTCCCCTCCCTACAAGACATCTACACCACCCGCCTCACCCGCAAAGCCATCACAATCGTCAGCGATGCAACCCACCCCGCACACTGTCTGTTCAGCCTCCTGCCCTCTGGTAAGAGATACAGAAGTCTCTGCTCCCGCACCACCAGGCTCGCCAACAGCTTTATCCACCAGGCTGTGAGACTGCTGAACTCTCTCCCCTACCGGCTCCCAGCCAGCGGAACCACCAGACTGGCAGGAGTATAGGAAGACAGATTGAACTCTACACCCCCCCCCCCCCCCCCCCCCCCACCCCCAACCCACCCACACTCCCCAGCAAGGAACAAACACTCTGGACCAAGAACCAAACAACACTCTGGACTGAAAAATAACTACCTCTGCATTGCAAATATTCAAGTATTCTTTGTTTACTACTATTTATATAACTACTACTGCTGCTACAATCTTGTGTTGCACTAAGACAACAAACCAACGCTGCTGGAACACTTACTTTATGTTATGTCTTGTCTTATATATACTGTATGTCCACCTAATTATAATGCCTTAAGCCTACTTGCACTTTTTCTTACTTAACATTACCTTATTGTTTAGAATTGTTTTTTTGTTGTGCATCTGCACTTTATTGTCGTCAACGTCTAGGCATGGGACAAGTGTGAAACGCAATTTCGATTCCTTTGTATGTCAAGTACATGTGAAGAAATTGACAAATAAAACTGACTTGACTTGAACAGAGAAGGTAAGTGAGTTAGGCCAGTTTAGGTGACTCACTGATCATATGTGTTGTATGTGCATGTCCCTGGCCCCTGGGAGGCTGGGGTAAGTACAGCTATTAGATGGTGTATGACAAGCCTGGTTTCTGCCTGACTCTCCCTCCAGTAATTGCTTCCTTAAATCGTGTTCCTCCCCAGTCCTGTGTCTACTGCCTTTTCCCCTTAGCTCTCCAATTGGCTCGGAGTAGTTTCCTGATTATGGGTGTGTGTGTGCTGAGTGTTGGTCCATTCCCTCAGTTGCATCTTAGTTGTAGTGGGCCACTTGCAGTGCAACCACAAAACAACGTATAAGCAGCCCTACACCGAGTTGGCTATCACCAGTGACCCCAACGGCACCCACATAGACTAAACAACCATTTTCCTTTTCCTCTCCTCTCTCTGCTGATCAGGAGCAGTTGGGCCTATATTGCAAAACAGCTTTTCATTGGTAAAGTCCCCTTTTCTTGGTCCCTTTAAACTTCCCGATGGGAGTTTATCTGGATCTTGCTGTGTACTGTGTATCTATGTGTTTTGTGTGTCTCTGTGTGTGGTGCAGTGGCATAAATACACAAACATGGGTGCTGTGGCACAGTAAGTAGGTCCTAATCCTAAAGAAAGACCCTGAAAAACATTGAAACCTCCATTTTAGAAGTGCTGTGCTAACTTGATATCAGAATGGACCAAATCTGTCTCTGTGACAGTTGAAATGTCAGATTTTTTGCAGACATATGCAGTTGTCATTGATTGTTAGGGGGGCAGTCATTCTTCATTCAGTCAAGACTGTGTTGTGTGTAAAAAATATAAAATAAAGCACTGTAAAAGTGAATACTTGAGGGAGAACTAGAAAATGTATATGATACATTGTAATATTTGTGTTTAGTCTTTGAAATATGATCTGGTCCATAAGTTTGTATTATGTGTTGCATATGACAATGTAATGCTCTATTTGCTGTCTTATTTCATAGAAATATTGAGACAAAAAATCGGTCACAGTAGCGCCATGGCATATGGGAAGAGATATGAACTGGTGTAATAGTCAATAGTTTATTCAACAGTAAGACAAGGCAGAAAATCGAATACATGCATTTGTAATGTTCAGTTCTTTGGATGTGGATATCTTGTCTATCATTGGCTCCCTTTAAAAGTCGAATTGATTTTAAAATACTTACTTAACAAAGCCTTAGTGGCCTTGCTCCAACATATATTAATAACTTATAGAACCCTATAATTGTAAGGTGAGCAAGTAGGACCAAAAGCAAACTGGACAGTTCTTATAGTTCAAAAACTTCAGTCTTTATTAGGCAGAACTTAATTGAGGAACAACTAAAAAAAAGCTCAAGCACAGAGGATACAAAATCTAACAAAAGTAGGTGAGTCAAAAAGGTAAACAGAGAATACGGGCAGACCTTCTTTCAAAATACAAACTAGCTCTCCAGAGCAGGCAGATCACAGACATGAAAAGGCACAATCAGACGGAGAAGACTGAACTTAAATAGGAGTAACCAGACAGGTGATTGGGAAGGACAAAACAAGGTAACAAGCAGATTGATTTACAGAACAGGTGAACACAAAAGTGGCGGGAAAGAGGCTCAAGGCCCAAGTGGGTGGAGACTAATACAAACAAAAGCACATGGTAAAAAAAAGAACACAACAAGCAGTACCCCAACAGGCTGAGCACTAACAATAATCCCCTACTGTATAGTAAAACGCTGGTCTCCTTGTAATTCCAAGAATATCAAAATCTACAGTACAATACTACAATAGGCAGATGAGCTTTTTTTTCTATGTGCCTTCAAGCCTATTTACTGCCCCCCTTAGTTAGTGATGGTGCACTATAAACCACCACTCTTCATATAGGTCTTATTGGAATGGAAAACTTCTGCTGTTCAAGGCTGGGTGACCACTGACCATCCCTGCAGTGGTGTTGGTTTGCCATACGCCATACCTTGGTTTTACCTTTACAATTTAGAGCCGCCATAAAATCTTTCATGTGTCATGACTTCTTCTCTATGGCACTATCTAACTAACCCATCAGAATGCACCTATTGCACCTATTGTATTACACCTATCTATTACTTTTCTCACTCTAGACCCTAGCATCATGTCAGGCTGCTACTACACTGCCCAGAACTTTTGACATTCTATTGACTGCCCTTAATGATGTGGGGCTTATATTTTGGGATTATTGTGATATAATTAATAATTGTTTTTTTTAGCAACTGCAAATGACTCTCTGACACTCTGACGCTCTGACACTGACCCTCTGCAGTTCAGTTAGCCCTTTAGATACTATAGATAAAAAAACAAAATAAGCTCATGGGTTCTCTCTGCTATGAAGTGCTACAATATTCTGACTTTTGTATTAGAAACTGTATAAGTAAAATGGAATGTAATTGTTAAAGCACCTCCGGACAAGATCAATATGCTAAAAAAAAAAAAAAACACCACAGAGGAGTGGACCTGTGTTAAAAGAGTGATTAAATAGCCACTGCAGCATCAGGATGTGAAAAGCATCAGAATGTTAAAGCTACTTACATACATATAGCGCTTGGCTATAAGCTATTCTTTTGCGCTCTTCCTTTTTCTCTTTGACTTAAACTTTACTTTTTCCATCTATTCTAGAGTTACACTTACCCCTTTAATTTGTTAGAGGCTTTCAGCTGTACTCCTGCATTAAACACTTAACAACTTATAGTTCTTCAAAGGAGAGAAATTGGCTCCCAAAAGACTCCAATCAATGAAGTCAATGGCATTTAATCTTGGACAAAACACACATGCCCACATTCTTTCTCTCTTTCGCTCTCTGTGGATCTGTAGTTTCTTTCACATTCTTTTGCATAGACTGAAGACATAACTTCTTGCTGGGTCTTGGTGCTGCCCTCAAGACTGCTGTTTTTTTTTTTTGATTGACCATGAGAAATATTTATGTGGTGTTATATTAATATAATGATTACTTCCAAGTATGTCTGAAAGTATTCTGATAACCTTAGAAAGAGTGTGCATACTGTATGTGCATATTGGTGGAGCCATCACTGTATCCGATTGAGACAGGAGGGAGAAATCAATGAGATGAAAGTAAAGAGATGACAAATAGGCACTGATTGATCACTGATTGACACGAGGGCCTAAATTGTGACCAGCCATAGCAAAGACAAAAGCTCTGAGCCATAGGGGCATGAGGTTTAAATCTAGAGAGGGCGGAAGTGTAGCGCTGCCTAGATGAACGACCGGGCAGTACACTAATTAAAAAAATAGAATCAATTTTGCCACAGTCCCATGTGCATTGGATTTCCTGCAATGTCATCTAGAAGAGAAGCAATGAAAGAAGGAATCTGGTGTGTCACAACATTTCAGTTCCTTCTGGGTCCCATTGAAAGAGCCTAAGATAAGGAGAAAGAGAGAGAGAGATGGAGCATTGGAGGGAGGAACACGGTGTGTAGAGTCAGACAGCACCATAAAAGAGCCCTAAAAGCATATGCTAGTTTTGACAGCAAGGCGGGCTAAGTTTGAGAGTTGAGTAAAAGAGGTGTGACATGGGTAAGAGGGACAGGCTGACTTTTTAGATCCAGAGCCCACGAAATTTGAACATTTGAAAGTCGACTGTGTCCGAAACAGAAAAAAAGGCTGCCTTCAATGGGAACATTGCATGGCAGCAAGGTACCAAGTTGTGTCCGAATGAGATCAGTTTATACAATTCTGTCTATGGCGGTACTATTCAATTTTGCCCAATTTTGAAGGAAGCATAGATAACAACAGACACTTTTATCCAAAGTGACTTACAAAAAGAACACTTCCATTCAAGCTAAAGAAACTCTACTATTATACCACTAGCTAACAACAAGGCTAAATCCCAGTAGAAACCTTATCACTAGCTACTGTAACAGCAAGGCTGAAGATGAAGGTGAAAATGCAGAAATACATTGGATGACCATTCCAGATGTTGACAGTTAGAAGTGTTAGAACAGGACTTCTTCTTCTCATATAGCCTGCTGCACACCAAAATCTGTGTTCACCGTGCATAGGCGGTTTTGATCCATTTCATCCATGCACACACCACACAATTCTGCATCTAGAAAATAGAAATCCATAATCCAACTTGCTAATCATTGTTAAAAAAGAAAAGATAAATAGAGAAAGTATGTTTACCAAAGGGATGTAAACAGGAAACAGGGATATGTGCACTATAGGCTACACTACACAGGCCATGTGTATTTAAGGATGGAGCTGCTAGCTGATGACACCAAATCCAACACGCCATATGCAGTGTGAATTAGGCCTAAGGATGCATTGCGTGAGAAACTGTGTGTGTATGCAGGGTTTTGGAATAGTGGCAATCTCCACAGTGCTGCATCTTATTCACCTTGGCATGTCCTGTTTTGGACAGGCAATAAGGGAACCTCTGAGTCAGTGTGTGTGTGTGTGTGTGTGTGTGGCTTTTAGTAGGCCAGAGTTGGCTTGGAGAAGCTGCCTGCTTGCTTGCCTGTCCTTTGCTGACTCAAAGCTTTCCTGATTACCTGTCCGGATCGGGACATGCCAAGGTGAGTGAGCCACAGCACTGTTGTGTTCGCCACCACTCCTGATTCCCTGCGTGCACATGAACACACACACACACACACACACACACACAGAGAGAGAGAGAGAGAGAGAGAGAGAGAGTTTGAAACCAGTCTGCTGTACTTTACAGCTGACGCCCTGGTCACAGAGGCCTTGTATTGGCACTGGCTCTCTGGCTGGTATTCAGATGCAAAATTGTGAATGGTTTGACCAGTAAGAGGAATAGTAAACTTTAAAAATCATAATGCAAATTCATAACAACTTATTCAATCATTTGAAGTTCTACTCAGTTGGCTACCAGTGTTTTTGATGAAGTTCATACAGATTTTGATTGGCCCAATACAATCATTAATAATTATAATAATTAGATAAATGTAGGCTTGAAGCCTAATAATGAAACTTGACCTCTGAAGAACTAACAAATATGACTGTTTTTAAAGAGACTGACTGTGCGTGATATTGTTGATTTATAAAAATCTATTTTGATTGATTTATTTTTTATAATATTTTTTATTTAAATGTATTTATTTATTTGATTGATTTATATTTGTATAATTGGTTTATTAAACAGTAAACAATGAAATTAAACGGATTAAATAGCAGTTAAATTGACAAACTGTGAGATAAGCAAATAACCCCAAAACAAGAGTAAATAAAGGAATAAAACAAAACCGAGAGAGAGAGAGAGAGAGAGAGACAGAGAGAGGTGAGAACCGAGGCAGCCAGTCAGAAAAAAGACAGCTTGCAAAAGAGAATGAAGAAAAGAGGCAAGAACTACAGAGAGCGTTTAATTTATCATTGTATTCACACAAGTCAAGGGTGCTTTGCTTAATCTGCAATTGGTCAACTGGCTGAGGCCAATACAAATGTGTGAATTTCAATTAGTATTCAGGATAAAATATAGTTTTTTGTATATAACTTTGTACTGATATTTTGAATTGCCAGTCTGAAATTGTGATCATACGGCTACTCACATTACAAGGATCAGTTCAAGACTAAACTTGACAGTAATACATTTAGCCAATATGTATCCTGAAAGGGTAGTTTAAACAGCCCATATTTCTTTGTTAAAATGGGGGTCCGGTAATTAGATCAACTTTTACCTCTAATGGCTTGAGGCAGACGATATGTGGATTTCAGTATATTTTGCCTATGAAATGCTCTTTGAAATACACAGCATAAAACCATCTGAAGAAAATTTAATATGCTCCTAAATGTATTGTCAAGATCATAATAGCATGCAGTGCAAAGTATGTTAGTCTATGACTTGTAAAATAATTCATTACAGATCTATAGCCTTTCCTTTTCTGCATAATGAATTCAATTCGGCTGTGGCAGAAATGCACTTCCATAACTGCTGAATATTAGCACCACCCAAGAACACCCAGGCATCAAGATGTCACCCCTGACCTGCGTCTGCCAGCCCAGGACTCCACTGGAGAGTCAAAGCACTAAGATGCGTTTCTTCACATGGTCTGATCCTTAATGAATTAATTAAAGCTATCGTTAGCCCCGCTGCACTCAATGATCTGGAACATGTAAGGCCTACATTTACAGGCCAGAATCTCGTCCACAGGCCATAATTACTTTAAGTAAATGATGGTGAACTATGCTTCAGTAAGCTTGCATATACAGAGTGAATTAAAAAGCCAACACTGGCATAATCAGGAAGTGTTTCCAATCTTTGGTGTGGCCTTGTCTTGCCCCAGGTGGGAGGAGGCATTAGTACTGATAGGGTGATGGGTTTGACAGAATGCTGTCTGATTCATTTGCTCACATAGCATGTTAATGCACAGCATAAACTATGTCATTGTGACAGATGCAATCACATCACATATGATGATCCTTTTTTGTGGGTGGGTGTGGAGGGTTAATTATTCCAGTACCTACAATAACACACATCACACACACACACACACAGACACACACACACACACACATACACACACACACACACACACACACACACACACACATATATATTATTACACAAAAATAATGGCAAATAATGTGGTATCTCAGAAGTGGCTTTGTTGATACAAACGACTGAAACAATAAAGCAGTTACTTGCGAATGTCAAAATAGTGTGAATGGTGAAGTATCCAGACAGGTAAACAAAAGCTCCGTACAAGAAAGAGTTCAGTAGAGCGTGTCTTAATGCCGGAAATAATGTCTTATCTGCTGTTAGTCACCCTTGAGCAGTCGCCATGGTTTCCAGTGTGCAGCACACAAAGTCACCTATTACTTTTCCTCCACTTAACCGGCTTGGTTTTCATGGGTGATCTCACGTCCAATCTGGACCCTGTCACAGCTTCATGCATGAGCTAGGGAGCCATGAAGTGGGACCTTATTGGTGAGGTCTGTGGATGTGGAGTGCAGCTGACAGGGACAGGGGCTGAAGATATGACTTGTCTGTTGCGCGGGAGGGTGCATGTTCTTAGTAACCTGGAAAGAACGAGAAAAGGATAAAAAAGAATCAACCCCCTCCTTCTTCAACAGAAAAAAAGACTATTAGTCACATGAAGGCCAGGTGTGAGAATCTGTGACCCAATTCACACTTGAAGTGCATCTAAATACTAATTTAACACATGAGTAACATAGAAAGGGAAAGATTGCAGGGTGGACTAATGCAAAAAAAGACAAAGAGAGCATGCAAAGGATAGAAAAGAGAAAAGTAGGGGGAAAAAGTAAAAAGTAAATGAAAACTCTTTGTAAGAAAGGACTAGAACATTGAAAAATTGAGGACATTTTTGTTCCAATTTGTGTCAAACAACTGGGGATTTCAATTTTACATGATGTATATTTCTACAGTGTAGCTAGATGTAACTAGGCAAAGAATTTGAGTACAACTGAGTGTGAACAGATATCCACATTGATGAATAATGTAAATTTAAATAGAGGACCCTGCTAACATTGTGACATCACTGTCTTATAGCTTTCAGACAGGTCCTTTGAGTGATCAGTTTAAAATGGAACACTCATGTACATGTCTCATACATGCATTAAAACTCAACTCAAGGAAAGAAAAGCTGGCCAATTTCTTTTCTTTTTTTTTTTTACTATTCTTTATTGGGAAGGAATATTTGGATGATGAGGCAGACATGAGAATGAGTGTGATTACTTTGCCTCTGGAAATACTGATCTATTTGTGGTAATAAGGCTTGGTGTATGCAAATTATGCCATTGACTAAATCTTGAAGATGATTGGGTTATCCATAACAAATAGAGATAGTTACGCTCCATTCTTAGTAGATACTGCTAAAAGTGTAATGAAACCAAATTACTCTGACCAACTATATTTTCCTCCTCAATTTTTTCAATCACGGCTTGATTGGGCCATCAGACACTTGAATTGAGGATAAGGAGTCATTCATTTTAAAATGAGATGAGTTCTCGTCATACAGTTGAATTCTAAGACTCTCACGGCAGCTTGGCAACTCAATGACAGAGCATGGAAGAAAAGATCAGGGAGGAAAACAGTCTCCATATCAGATACAGTGTAAATCAAATCAGTAGCACAGTTTGTGTAAGACTCAATTGACAGTTATGTAAAAGGACCATTTATTGGTCTAAACATCTGCTCTAAAAATCAATACTACTGCAGCGCATGTATTATGATTGTCTAGTTCTTTAAGTTGAAGCCCAAATGTGACATGGGCTAGCATCCCATTTCATAATATTAAAACATAGAGTGGTAACAGAAAAATGGCCAAATGTACCATTTTTGTAAAAGATTGATTTTCAAAGTTACAGTTCTTTTTTGCCAGTTTCAAAATCACTGTGGTTGCATGGCACTTGCTGAGTAAATGAAATCATGTCTGTCATGCAAGGTCGGACTGGGAACAAAATTAGGCCCTGCACCCCCGCCCCCACCCCCCCAACACACACACACACACACACGCCGACCAATACTGAAATTGCCCCCTCGATTCCCCCATAAATAACAAATACACGGTATTATGCTCAATGAGAGTCATGTTAGCAACACATAGGAACACATAAACTGAACATTTAGCATTGTTCATTGGCCAGTTTCTGTACCTCCAAGGTGTATGTGTTATAGGTGTAGCTAAATAGTCCATTTAGATAGATAGATAGATAGATAGATAGATAGATTGAATGATAGATAGAAAAAATCACACACAACAAGCAAATCAACAAAACAAGATGACTAGATCAACATTACTAAAAAGAACAATAGAATGCAAGTACTAAGGGTAGAGTCAAGGTAGTAGTGCAAATGAGTCCAGTAGTGCAACAGGTCAAGGTTATAAGTCTAGTGACCAGTAGGGATGTGAATCTTCATAACCGAAGCGATACGATACACATCTCGATACACTGCTAACGATTCGATACATGAACAATTCACATGAAACAATCAGCAATAAGATACAATACAAGCATAGCAATTGAACAGTTCTAGTATAAGTATATGGATAATAAGATAAATATAGAAATAGCCTAATAATATTACAGCATCAGTGCAAGGATAAGTCATAAGGGTTCATGCATGTAGCCTGTAATGTAATGTTTATCCATATACTTATACTAGAACTGTTAAATTGCTATGCTTGTGTTTTTTTATTGCCCATATTTACATATGCACATATTTATTGCTCGTCACTAGGGATGGGAAGATTCACCGATTTGTATTGGTATATCGGTATGAACATATATGATACGGTAGCATCGGTGTCAAAAGTGTGCATCGGTTAAATCTTCGGATGAAATCGAGATTTATCTTATGTAAAATCTCTGCATCGGTAAAAACCGACTAATCTATTAACCTAACTGATGGACTGGAATGTGGTGTAATGTTGGCCTTCATGAGGTTCAGTCTGTGTTTTACGATCCCGACCCACTGCCCCACCCCTCAAGTTGATTTGTCCAAGCAGCCGCAAGGTGGCTAAATATACAGCTAAATGCAGCGATAGAGCAATGCATCAGTCTTGCACTTAAGATAATTATGGACAATACAAGCTCGAAAAAGAGGAAAGGGGGAGCGCAGAAGAAGCGTACATAAAAAAGAAAAAGCCCTTCAGGCCAACGCTGCCAAATGTTTGAAAATGGACCATTTGTTCGGTTCTACTAGTAGTGCCCCTAGTGCTGTTCAGCTAGCGACAGCTAGGGTAACGGTAGGGTAACGTTACTACCGACGTTACTAGGGTAACGTTACACACACACACACACACACACACGCCTTGGATGTACAGAAAATGGCTACATTAGAAGGGCTCAGATGCAAAAGCCTCTAAATCCATTTTCAGAAATATTCAAAAAGGAGGTTTTAATAATATTTTATAAGTAATCAGTATAAAACTACATTTATTTTTATTCTTTATTTAATTATTTTTATTATGTAAAAACAAATCGGATTGGATTTGGACTGAATGTATAGGTCGGGATCATAAAACACAGACTGAACCTCATGAAGGCCAACATTACACCACATTCCCCCATGATGGGTCGCAAATAAACATCACAGGGCGCAAATACATAAACATTTTAAAAAAAAAATCTCAGAGGCCACCGGCCCACTGGGCATTCATGACTGGTTCATGTACTTTGGCTTGTTAATAAACTCAGACTTATTGGTGAGAAGGTTTTCGTATGGCACACAAATGACCAGCGATGATGATGTTGATACCTCACTTCAAGTCAGTCCTAACCCATGGACAAATGGACAGAGTGATGTGCTTGCAGTGAACTGTTTTGTGCCACCTGACATGATTTGATTTCAGCCCCCTAAGTCAATTTGACACCAACCATGATAGGTGTTATTCAATTTCAGAACATTATGAGGTTTAATGTGGGGCTCAGGTAAATTGAAAGGCTGTAGCTTGTGACTGTGGGCTATTGGATGTGACAGAACATAACTAGGTGCCTTGGCCTTTTTTCTGTTCAATTCCAACCAGTGATGGTCAACAATGAGGACAAATATTCAGAATTTATAGACATTCATGTCACATTCCAAATAGAAATTGACTGTTGATTGTTGAAGCAACTAGGTTGGATGTCATAAACAAGTGAAAGAAATGCATGCAAGGTAAATAAATTGAGGGGTTCTGATACAACTTATTCATCATATAGACCATGGTGTGTGACAATACAGTAATTCAGTCAAGGTTCAGATTCTGACTGAAAGGATGAACCTTAAATTATGTAACACTCCAGCATGTCTGCCTTGATGAAGGGTCTAGGAATGAGTAGGCCTACTGTTGTATGATTGTATGGGAGAGAAAGCAGAGAAGTTTGTCATTAGTCAATCATCCAAACTCACCGGGCAAACAGTGGACAAAATGTCACATCTTACTGTGCAGCAAGCAACAGGCACTGAAGGAATACTTTGAGGATAAGTAGAACAAGGTATATTTATTAATAAATCTTTAGAGTAATATTCACAAGCAACCATACATTATTGCCTACAAGTGGCTGGTTTCATTCAATTTCCAAGACACATTCACAAGATCTTATGCCACCACATAACTGGCTAGATTAGTGTGGAGAAAGGCACTTTGGATCTGTCTGGATAACAGTGCAAAGACCTGTTCATTGTTATATTGAGAGCTATTTTCAATGGCCAAGGCTATCTGTCAGTGCTAGATATTCTTTATCCCAAAACAGTAGCTATGGTCATTTTTCAAAGGCAGTCCCACATTGGCAGATATACTTTGTGAGGCCTCTCGTCCACATCTGTAAAATATTGCTGTAAAAAAGAAGCAGTGCTATATTAATTATATTTGATGTGGCATAGAGAGTTTGCCCTCGACTATGAGAGCTTAGATTTATAGTTTTACCCATAGGTCAATAGCCTATTCACATCAAGGAACATTAAGCCAAGCCAAGCATCCCCTCCAAATGGTCTAATTCATCATAATTAGGAGGCCTTTTAACAAATACAGTTCGAAGTTATATTGAACACCTCATTGAGCTATGTGTTGCTGAAACCAATCTGGGTAGGGAAGATGGTCAATACAAGAGGTCCTTCTAGCTTTTCTCTAAAAACTGGCCATTTTCTCAGACCACTACCCATCAACAACAAAAATGAAGCCTTGTTGCCAACAAATATTTGCTTGCCAATTCAATCTAAGCACTTAAAAAAAGATAAGAAAATTGTGGAAAACTCCAGACAGAAGCCCAACTGAAAAACACGTCCACCTTACCTCCATCTGGCTGTATACAGACATTTTTACTTCCTAGTGGTGAAACTAACTGTCCTCCCATTTTGGACTGTTCAAGGTTGGCAGGCCCAGTCTTCTTTTGGCCCATGAAAGGCTGGCAAGCCCAGTTTGCAGAAACACCCAAACCTATCAGGCTCTGGCTCTGTGCCATGGCAGGTAATTGCCTCAGAATGAGTTCTTAATGGGACTACACACAAGAAATGATTCCAATCGCCAAAGGAAAAAAAAAAGACTGAACTGAAAAATATATAGATTAAGCTATATATAAAGTACCCTAAGTCCCAATTGAGTAAAAACACATATAACTTAGACCAAAACTTAAAGTACATAATATGACCAACTTCCTTATAACATAAAAAGGCCCCTACTGCTGTCAGTTTAACATCTAGACTTAAGACAATTTCCTTTTCTTTCTATAAATTTTAAAATATATTTTAATCATTTTATGCTTTTATTAATTTTATTTCTTGCATTATGTTTGTTATCTTTTCTATGTGTTTCATTTCATAGATATGTAAATAAACTTGCCTTGCCAACGTAAGTATTGCCTCCAATGCAGGCCACCACACATTAAAAATGATCAAACCTGGCCATTGTAATATAGCTTTTCTAACGGCCCCTCAAACCATGGCCTGAATGATCCTCACACACTGCCGCCTCTCCTTTACATCTCACAGTTACCTTCAATTAAAAGCCTTAGCTCAGTTTTCCTGCGCTATCTCTGCAATTGCACATGTGTCTTTGGCCAGTCAGCAAAAGAAGTCTCTGCAGCTCCTTACTGTAGATAGAGGGCTTGATGGAGCCAGAGCCACATAAGAATTTTGTAGGCAAACAGATCTGTCGGAGCACATTAATTGAACAGAAGCATTTCATTACAGCAAATTAAACTTTCTAAATGGATGGAGACTGACTAAAACATTTGCACAAATATCTTGCACACATTTTCATAAACAAACCTTTAAGGCTCCATTTTCATGATCTCTTGCGCATTGTCAGAAGTCTTTGATGCATTTGTCTTTAGGGGCGGTCCCAGGTCAAAACACAGGGAAAAGTTGACATTGTGTTTAGCGCATAGTTCAAAATGTCTTAATGTCATAGTTCTTAATGTCTTAGCAGCACTAAAGACTTTTTAAAACCTTAAAATTATGTTTTCAAAATCGTTTCAGTGGTCCTTCAATTCATAACAAGGTGAACGATACTCGCTGCATTTGCTCAGCAGCCCTCTATCGGCTTTAACGGCACTAAACAAGTTTGCCCAATCGGGTAGCGATCTGTAGTTCAAGTAAAACTACAAGTGATTTGCCTTATGACAAGCTTTCGTTCAGATCTGTGGGTGCGATTTTCTAAACTCCTTGGCGCTGCTTTAAATGAGTGAATTAGTCATGGGTGTGTTTGGGGCGTAGCATGTAATAAAAACCAATAAGAGTTCACACTCTCATTCCCTTTAAAAGCTTGGCGCATTGTTCCATGGCATATTATTATGATGGTGGATTTATCATGGCAAAATTTCATGTGAAGAAAATGTGCGCGAGATGAAGGCACGGGAGATTTACAGTATATAACCAAAATATGAACTTAAATGACGTTTGTGCGGTGTAGCCTAATATGTAGTATTAGAATGTAGTTTCTTGACAATCTAGCTTGAAAAGTGTATTTACATCGATAAGTGCATTTATACCTATGTGTCCGCCACTGGTCAAATAGCCCGTCGGTTACTTGATAGTAATTCTCAGTGATTACTGCAATCAACAAAGTTTTGCAAATATTATATATTTAAAGTTGACAGATTTTTAAGAACTCAAATAAAGTACACATACACATACTGTTGTGTACTGTATGAAGGATTAGTATTAAATTAATCATAGTTAGGCTACTATCTGTGAAATTAAGTTATGAATTAAGGTATTGAATCCCACACAATGTCACTTAGTTATAGATCTATATATTAAGGCATGGGATTTAATTCCTTACCCAAAAAGGCTTCAAAATAACAAAGAGCAACAATCAAAATCAAGAAAAAATGAAATTAAAACTCACTTCAGAATTTAGAAAGTTACAGTGACACTCTCTGTTAGATGTGCACAGATTATTGATTGAAGTTTGAAGATGTGCAGACATGACTTTCAATTCCTGACCAGACTTTTAGCACATTAACACCTCACTTATATTCATTCAACCATACACAATCATATGTGAATACAAATGTGATCTTTTGTTACTCATCAACCTTGACAAATTCAACACAGCTTCACAACATTATGGGCTGGTATGTCATGTGCTAATACTTTTAATGGTTTAACATTTGTGTGTGTTTTTCTGTGAAATAATCTCTTCCACATTTGTAGATATCAGAAGTGTGTTGGCAGTTAAGAGAAGAAATGTCAGTTTAATCTGCATTTTTGAATGAAAAAAAAAAAACAAAAAAACAAATGGGTGTGGAACACAGGTTCCAAAGCCAGCTCTCAGCTGAGTTGTCTGGACAATATACATCAACACATTTCCTACACTACTCTACTGCAGCCTGCTGTATTCTCCAGGGACTCCTATCATTCATCATCTTTGCCCTGGGGACTTGCATTCACCCTGGTTAATAGACAGCGTGGTCATAAACTAGGCTTGTCTAAACTCAATCACAATCATTCCTTTTATCAGTTGACATTGCCCCATCTACATGACAAGTTGGTAGCAAACATGGTGTGTGCATAAAACAAAATGGGCACACATTAGTGGACCCTGCCTTGCCCTGCCAGCGATACAAATGTGATCTCCATCCGTGGCTGTCGCAGGCCGAGCCAAGAGTGATCAGCTGCCAAGGGCTACCACACAACTCGATAGCTTTTAGTCATCGCAGCCTTTACAGAGTGTTGGAATAGAGGAAAAATACACTCTTTTCTTGACTGTTGTCCCCACCAGCACCGACTTTTTCTCTGCCATCAGCATCAGCAATGAGGAGAGATACACAAAGAGAGAGAGGAAGAGGGAGGGAGAGAGAAAGAAAGCGTTAGGGGAATTGTGTCATTTTCATGTTCTTCCCCTCTTGGAGGCTAATGTGTTTACGCTGTCTAATTTTGCTGTTTTCTGCAATATTCATTCACTCTCCTGTGATTCTGTCAATTGAGGCTGTCAGTCTGGCTTAGTGGAGCACGGCTGGCATCTTTCTATCCAGCGGTGGGGGAAACATGATGGATTAGACTGGGAATTCTTCTCCCCTGGACCCAGCACAGGCATGTGGGCCTAACAGAAGGAAGAGTTAGCATCCAAGCTTTTGATGCACTTAACACTTTAAAGAAGGGCTAAGCAACGTTCTGTTTTTTTCTCTAACGAGCTCCCTCTAAAGA
Source organism: Limnothrissa miodon (assembly GCA_017657215.1). NCBI lineage: Eukaryota > Metazoa > Chordata > Actinopteri > Clupeiformes > Clupeidae > Limnothrissa > Limnothrissa miodon. The sequence goes on from JAGFZM010000925.1 coordinate 80,705, forward strand.
CTGCTGTATTGCATTGTATTGCACTGCATTCTATTGGAGGCGGTCCGCGCTGCTGAACATTGCAAGTGCTGTATCTACCGCTATAGGCCACCATTCGTTCCATGTAATGACTCATTTCAGCATACTAAACGGTATGAAACGGATTAATTAAATGAAAAATGTTACATAGTGGACCTTTAAGGTTACAGTTTTAGTGTCCATGATCAACTATTGGCAATCAATCCTCGGACGATTACTTTTTAACATTTATATGCTCCCAATTTATTATGAACAACTCAATCTCTTATCATCTGTAGTCTTGCTGATGATAAAATATACTTTGCCACCTAATCAGTATTTTATCACCAAATAAGAGGTCTGATGTCAAAAAAGGGTTTAGAAAAATGTATCCATGCCCTCATTTCCAGTAGATTGCTACAATGGTCTTTTTACGGGCATTCCTAAAGTCCTTGCATTGTCTTCCTGTAAGAGACAAATTGACTTTAAAACATTACTGATCGTGTTTAAATCACTAAATTGGATAGGACTATGGGATATTGCCTATCTGACATGTTTCATAAATACATACCATTTAGGTTTAATAAAATTGCCTTTTGCCTCTAACTCTTGTGTCTGTTTCCTTTTAATAATAGCATAATTAATCTGTGTATCAAACCTCAAGGGTTGCAATGTTTTCTCAGAGCTAAGACAAATCTTATGGGGAGCACAAGTAAAGGATAATATCTGCTACACATGAACAAGACCTAAATAGAGCTGGCCTTTTATCTGAATTTCTTGCCCTGATTTGTATGGTAGATATGGTAGGTTATTTGTGAGTCAACACAAACGCAATCTTACAACAAGAATGTAAAAACTGACAACACAACAAGGATTCAAAAATGCACAACATGAATGCAAAAACCTACTATGGAAACTGGTGAACGGGAAGGGCCACAACAAAACACGATCGAAAAAATCCCACAACAAAACAGAAGTTATCCCATTAAGCAAATGGGTGACAATAAAAGCACAATTCTCTGTTGATGGGCTCACTAGTTGCCCTTGTGATTATTGAGCTTGTGGCAAAGAATGTTTTGTAAATGGTAAATGTTGAATTCAGCAAATGGTTGCTCTTTCAACAGTGAAGGGAAATGTGATTCTCATGTCTGAAAAGACAGCTGTGGCTAATAAACATGTTGGTACTTGCTGTTCTGCCATCTAGCCTGGGCTGTAATTATAATTATACATTTTATGGTTGTGTTTTAGCAATAGTACTTACAAACAATAGCTGACACTGCTAAATGAAAGCTGGCATGCCTTTACCAGATGTGACACAGCCTCTCACCAATTTCAGACTAAGGGGATGACAATTCCCAACGAGATTCCAACAATTTGTCAGTCACTCAGATACGAAAGAACATAATAGATTTTGGTGAAACAAAGTTATATATGAAAAACACAATGATTTTTCTTATCTGTTACACATAAATAATTTAGTAGTGTATATAATAAGTAATTTATTAGTGTGGGCTTAGGATAAGACTTAATCCAAAGGTGGCATAGCCGATGTGTATTTTGTTATAATGTAATTTCAATTTCCAATGGTATACAAAAATCTAGAAAAAAAGTGATTGTCACAGTAACTATAAGTATGATCTTGGAAATTAAGGCCATGTAGTTGGCTAATGTAATTCATTCAATAGTAGAGTAGTAAATAATTTATCAGGACGTCGGAAGATGGACTAGGGCGCCTCATCAGACATTGTCCTCACTTGTTTCATATGCAAAATTAATGTCAACCGACAGCAACAACAACCTTACAATTAACTAACACATCTTATTTCAATTAGGCTGCTACTAATCAACACCCCCTAAAGTCCCAATCAAAATCATTTGTCATAAAGGAGAATAAGAGTCTTAGTTGTAGACCGTCACAGATGCACACCTGTATTGCTGAACTATGCTTTGACAAAATAAATCGCAGCACCATGGTTTGACAATAATTTTGAGAAACAGTTGTGTCGTAACTACATGGTTTCAAACTACTACACTACTAGCAACTACTATTATCCTTTAGGAAAAGCACCCAAAGATTTTAGAGTGGTCCCATTGAGTTCTGGAATAATACCTGCCATCATGTTAACAATGCTTTGGAGCATTGTTTATACAGTACCAACACAGTGTATAATCATTGTATATTTACGTCAATGAATATTGTATTAAACTTTGCATGTTTTCCTTCAACATCTTTAATGTGATTAAAATAATTAGTTCATTCAATATTAGATATCACACTATGAACTTTAATCCATATCATCCACCTGGTAAACACCATTTTCTCAGTCATCTGGCTCATTCCTCACCAAATACGACTAAATATTCCATAAATGGCAAGCACTGACACTGTAAACCTCTGGACACTTCACTGCCACTGAAACTAAGGACTCTTCACTTAACATCTTTTCAAGCATGTCTCATTCATCCCTCTTTTTAATTTAGTGTGGGAGATATTTTTGAGATGCTTTTACTAGTCCACAATTCACTAGTTTAGCCAAGGTAATGGCAATTGCCACACAAGCTTGTGCTGGCTGGCAGGCAGACAGGAAAGGCATCCGATGTCCTGCTTAGCATCCAAATGACACATGGCAGCATCACTGTTTACATGCCCACAGCCCCGTAGCAGGAGTAAGCCGATTGCCTCCTCCTGCCTTCAGTGAGCATTGATTACTTGTCCTAAAGGCCGTCGTCATCGTCACAAGAAGAAAATGACCACAATGTGTATCATTTCACGGCTCTGGGGGTCCTAGCAGATTATGAGAGTGAGAGAAAAAAATAAAAAAACGCTGATCTCCCCTCTAGCATGGCTGTTTAGTTATTCAAAGAGGAATTATGTGTGAAGGGAAACCATATGATGTTTCAAGATGGGTAGGGTTTTTTGAAAAATTAGAAATTACATATGGAAATTATGAATGTTCTTGTTAGGAAGGCGTTTTTGCTTTACATTTTCATCTCTCTCTCTCTCTCTGTTTGCTCAAATACTATTTGGAGACCAATGGTTTAAGCCTCATCACCAGGGGAGTGGCCTACCTCCTGTATATCTCGCCTGTTTATTGAGAAGCCTCCATCCCATTGCTACGGACCAGTAGCGAGCCTCCTGAGGAGAACTACATAAAGTAATTGACCAGAAAAAAAAAATCTTGACAAAATACAGCAAACCATATAATCTCATCCCAAGGGTGTTGGTTGGGGTTGAAACTTGTAGACTTTTACAGGATGATTGTGGATTGTATGGATCAGGCCTCAGAAACATTTATGTTGTGTGTGTGTATGTGTGTGTGCAAGAAAGAGAGAGAGAACGTAAGAGCAGAGGGCCAACACAGTCCCTCTGTTGATTTTGCCAATTGCTTTTAACTCGGACCTTTCTCTTGAGAATGCACCACGGAGGAGGAACTCTCAGAGTTGAATCAATTAAAGCAAATGTTCCGCAGCCTTCATGGATGGCATGTGAGCTTGTTGCTTAGTTACTTCATTCCAGTTGGGGAAACAATGACTCTCATGAGTAGCCCTGCCGGGGAGAAGGCGAGAGAGAGAGAGAGAGAGAGAGAGGGTGGAGGGATGAAAGAGTGGAGCTAGATTGAGAGACAGAGACTCAGTGTCAAGGGAGGCCAAACATATCAAGTGTATATTTTAATTATCTCCTTTTTTCTGCACTATTTGAGAGAAGACTGTCCCTTCAGACAACTTGAGATAAATCATCCCATGTTTCCATTAGATTCTGTAGCCTATGGGTGTATGTATGTGTGTATTTAGAGAGAGAATAGGTACGGTCATTTGCATTTTGTGTACTGTACAGACCTGCAAACTGCAAAGCTATGGAATTTCATACAGGGTCTTATCACCTCATCAAGTTCATCCTTTTTCTTCCTGAGTCCATTTACTTCTTGCATTCCAATGTGGGTGTGAATCATCATTTTCAATTTCAAGTATCAAAAGGAAAAGATATTATCTCTCAAGCCATGATTACAAATAGGGCACATTAATAATCAGGCTTGACCTTGTTTAAGACTGGGCTTTGTAATTATTTTTCAATTATTTTCAAGTTAAATGAGTCTGACCAAAATATTTAACGATGAAAAACAAATAGTTAATATCAAACTGCGATTAATTAACCAAACTGCATAGAAATAAACAGAGACTTTAATTTTGACTCAGACAAATATAGCACAAAAAGTGGTACATCACTATATTTAATCTGTTAAATACACAGAAGCTTTCAGTTTTTGCTTGGTCTAAACATTCATTTAACTAAACTAAAATCATTGTAAGGATATGTCCCACATAGACATTTATAAGTAGGTAGATGGGATTTCTCTTTCTACACATGTAAATAGTTCAACCTTCAAGTTACCCTAAAAAGGACAGAAATACATCTGACTAAATATAGTGATGTCTGCAAAAGCACAACTGACATTTTAGGTGTTCAGGAGCAATACATCATTTTCTATAACTCGGCTTGCTGTACAGACATACTATGTTTACTATGTTTACAATGTTTATCTGGAAAAATTACATTTTTTCACATTTATCAAATGAATGAAACAAATGTTTGCTTGGAAGAGCCCCTGATTGGTTCACCTACTTCTCCTATGATGTGTCTGTCTGTCTGTCTGCATTTGCTATTGCAGAATGTTGTATTATTAATTGACTGTAACTTTCATGTCCATGTCCATCTCACCGAATGACATGCCTACTTTGTCATAGTAAGCACACAAAGTCAAGGGAAATGGAACAGCCCTCACATTCACCCTGACACACATTCACTTGCTCTGTCTCACACACTCACACACACACACACACACAAGCACTTTGCTATTTACACAACCTTCCAAGCACTTAGTCACACACATGGAATGACTAACCCGTACACACATACACACACACAAACACACACATGCACTGCCCTAACCATCCTTGGCCCATTGCAGGGGCTGTGCTCCTAATCAGTGGAGAGATATGTGGCGGTGTGGCAGACAATGCGGGGTGATTTATTGGGGCTGTTAGATCTCGGCACAGCAAGGCTGCCTAGCACCTTCAGAGACACAAACCCAGGCTCACAGTCTCCCCTTCTTCATCTCTCTCCTCTTCTTCGGCAAGCACAGCAGGACCATGAGACATCAGAGGGATTTGAGGAAATATGGGCTCTACCTATAGTAGCATCCACCTTCCCCACCTAAACTAGTTCTAACAGATTAATGGTGAGATGCATTGTGGTGGTTTTCTGCTATTCCCGGCTTGTGCTGCTAGTGTTTGTATTTCTTGTGGTACAGTATGCAATGAGGACTAACCCAGGCAAAGCCTTACTGATGGATATTTCCATATGTGTGCCATGCAGCTGCATGAGACAGCTGTAGTGCATCTGTGTGTGTCTGTGTGTGTGTGTTAGTAGTGCAGCAATGCATCACCCCTTGCAAACAAGATCCAGAGGATGATTGCTAAGGCCAGTGATGCAAAGATAACATAACATTTCAGCCAACATCTCACCACCACAAGGTGTGCAAATGCATGAGTCCTTTGTTATCTCATGACAAGAACAGGGCCCAAGACGAATCACAACTAGGATTCCACTCGAAACCATTCCACTGTGTTTTTTATATATATAAATAAAGCGACATTCTGGCTACCTTAAGTGCTCACTTCTTTCTGCATGCTCAATGAGTCCACGGAGGGCTAGCACTAAAACCCATTAGTGCACTCCGAGGGCTAAAACTTGTATGATTCTATAAATGTTTCAGAGCAGTGGTTAAATTTTTCCCTTTTTTTGGCTCTAGTGGAAATGGTTAGACTGCCGGATGAGCAGCAGTGGCAAGTCTGAGCCGGCGGCCACGTAGCGGGGCGAAGGCCCCAACATTTATGAAGGCAGTGAGAACACAAAAACAACCATCCTCTGAGGCCTTGTTATTCCAACACCAACGCTTCACGACTCCCCGCGCAAATATATTTTTAAACGGCAGGAGGAATTTATCCAATGTCTTGCTGAAATATTTAGTTTGATGCGCACCTCTCTATTTGCATTGAATGGAATCAGCCCCTGAGAACAAGAATCACATGTCCTCTCAAGTTGTTGGACAAAGTGTGGGTGGGTTTTACAGAAAAGGCTGCTGCACACAATTGCTCATGTCTCCGTGTCAGTGCTTCATTCAATAATTCAGGCAACCATGCTATGGCTTGAACAAAGTCCCACAAATACAACTTTTCTAAATTGAGAATGTATTTTAATGTGTATCCATGTTAGTATTATTACATGTTTTTATGCTTTTTAAGTTATATAGGTTTCCCATGAGTACAAATTTATGATTTTTTTCTTTCACAAATTTGTTTGTTTGTGTTTTTTTTTTTCATTAGACTATTTACCAAGCTTGGAGAGCAAAAGTAATAACCCAAGAGAATGAGTCAGACAGAGAGAGAGAGAAAGAGAAAATAAATATTATATAATTAAACTATCAAACTAAAAGTACCATGACCAAAATAATTTGAAGATAAACATATTAATTATGGCGCATTTCCACTACGGGGTAAAACACCGGTGTTTGGGGTAAAGTCTCGGGCTTGACGTCTTTCCATTATCGGGGCTGGCCCAGGGCCGGGTCTCAAACGGCCTCAGGCCGGCCCCGGAGTTGGGCAGGGCCGAACTGAGGCCAGACCGAGGACTTCGAACAGGAGTGGGAATGGAATCAAACGTAATAATAAGGTAAGTAAAAAAAATCTAGCCTAGCCAGCTACCGTTTTTTCTGTTATTTGTTTCGAGAAAGTAAAATAGAAATTAAAATGGACGCTAGTTTTCACTGGAGTAAAGAAGAAGTTCAAGCTTTGTTAGCTGTATGGTCCGACGTGTATATACTAATGCAGCGGTATACAATGACATAAGTTGCCGTCTGGCTGAGCTAGGTTACAGGCGATCAATTAAACAGTGTCGAGATAAGTTGAAAAAGTTAAAATCTCAATACAAAGAAGCCAAAGACCATAATAAGAAAAGTGGCAATAACCGGAGAACCTTCAAATGGTTTGACACAATCGATATTGTTCTCGGAGACCGACCTGCAACACAAGGGGGCGTCACCTTAAGTTCTGTGGAGCTTCTTGAAGCAATGGTTTCTGGTACTCAGGGTAGGCGTAGCCCTTTTTTTATAGGCCAATAACCTGTAATGGGCATTTAATAAGCCTATGGCTATTCTTAGCCGATGTTAATTTTAGTCGATGTTAATGTCATAAAGTACTGGAGTGATTTCAACTGCATAGCCCACACAGAAAAACAATGCACTGTTCAATGAAGTAGACATAAACAATTTTGGATATGAACATATTGCAGTAACCCAGCCTACTAAGAGATAGAGAGATACAAACTACATCTATCTACGAAGCCTATTTGACATAAACAGAGATGCATGCATGTGGTTGCACCATACAGCAAGATTTAAGAGAGTATAGCATGAACTAAAGTGTTGCATTTTGTCTTGCAGGTTCAGATACAGAATCTCAAAACTCCTCACTCCAAGAGAGCGACATTTCTGGAGTCTTGGAACCTGAGACCAGCAAATCTAATCAATCTAGGCCTCCATCTACCCCTGCCCCCAGCACATCCTCAGGCCCATCTTACACTGTGCCAAGTAAGATGTTCAGAACTGTCTTACAGCTGTTTTTCTTTAAAGCCTCATACATTTCATAGGATGACTCAGATTTTAAATGTATTTTGGCACATGCATAATGCTGAAATTTTCCTGTAGGCCTACTACAATGATTTCAAACTCTTTTTTCAGAGAAAAGGCGAAGGGGGTCAGATGTAGTTGATGTGCTGCGAGAGGTGGAGGAGAAAAACCGAGGGGCCAACGAAAAACTTCTTGAGGCCCAACTCCTCCAGAGAGAGAGGCAGCTGGCATTTCTAAGGGAGTGTGATGCTGCTGAAAGAGCGGAGGGCAGCTGAGAGAGCAGCAGAGTTGGAGGAGAGACGCTCAAGGGAGGCGGCAGAAAGGGAGGACAGAGAGGAGAGGGCAAGATTTAATGCCAGTTTCTTGGAAATATTTGCCAAATTAGTAGACAAACTACAAAAATAATTAAACAGGACATGAATTAATAAACAATCATTTGCAACTGTATTAATGTTTTTATTTGTGTTCATTTATTTGTGTTAATTAAAGTTTGTGTTGAGAGACAAACACAGATCTTGTGATGTTAAGAAAAGTATTGTAATAGGCAATCACGGACAGCCCTTCCACCCTGCCCTTCCCCTTGGCAGTTCATTGCATTTTCCCTGTTGTTTGCTATGGCATCAGACCACTCCTCACTGAATGGCTCTCCATGTCGCTCACAAAGATTATGTAGAATACAACAAGCCATGACCAGACCAATTTTGTCCAGATGGCAATCATTTCGCTTCAGAAGACAACGCCACCTTCCCTTCAGTCTCCCAAAGGCATTCTCGACAACACAGCGGGCCCTGCTGACAATTTTGTTGAATTTTTGTTGGTTGCCATTAAGGTGACCATTGTCTGTGAATGGTTTAATTAGCCAGGACTGCAGTGGATAGGCCCCATCCCCCAATAGGTAATAGCCTATTTCTTTCCCACAGATGTCTTGTGTGTGTGTGTTAAAGTAATTGGTTTCAGATAGGTTCCAAGCATTGGACTGCCGTAGCACTCGTGCATCATGGAGGCTACCTGGTGCTCCCACATGCACATTCCAAAACATCCCCTTCCCATCCACAACTGCTTGGAGGACCACAGAATGCCACCCCTTTCTGTTAAAATAGTCTTGATGGTACTGACTTGATGCAATAATGGGAATATGTGAGCCATCAATTACCCCCACACACTGCCTCATGCCCCATCTCTGTTCAAAAAACTGAGTGATGTCATACAGTTTTGCAGGGGTGGGGGTTGCTAGAAGATCTTTCCCTAACAACTCACAAACAGCAATGCAAAATTCATGTGTGCAGCGGCAGACTGTAGGTGTGCTTACACCAAACAATTGTCCGATGCTTCTGTACTCAGAGTTTGTGGCCAGCTTCCACAGAGCAATTGCTACTCGTTTGGGTAGAGGAACACACTCCCGAAAACTTGTGTTTTTACGCTGCAACCTCCGACCAAGCCTATTGCACACAGGGTTCCCACGGGTCCTTGAAATCCTTGAAAGTTTGTGATTTTGAAAAAATAAGTTCAAGGCCCTGGAAAGTTTTTGAAAATAGGCATAAAAAGACACAGTCCTTGAAAGTTTTTGAATATTTTTGGTGGTCTGGCAGTCTCGCATCAATTTTACATGTGTCAGTTCTCCAGTTCTTTTAAAATTACATAAATTCTGCAGGTGCTACACTGACTTTTAATTTCATTCAAGTTTGTTTGTTCAACAGATTTCATTGGCTTTCATTGGAGTTCATTGGTTTATTTACAAGAGCCTATGAGAGGCCTAATGAGAAGATCTAATAATATCTCACAGTCTACAGCTGTAGACTGTTGACTGCAGGTTATATGGCTCCTTATCCCAAATGACGTTTAGTAGGAGGAAAGTGTTGTTTCAATTGGTGCATAACTGAAAAATGCATGTTCCATGGTTGATGACTGAAAAGCTCTGCACTGATACATCACTCTTTGCATATGCAAAGAGTACAAGGTGATTTAAAAAAAGAAAAAATTGCTCAATACTGAGGGCCTGAATGCATGCTCAATACTGAAGTCTTCAGATAAAAGTCGACTCCCACAAATGCATCAGAATGCAGAAGGTGCTCTGAAGCCGTCTCGCTAGTTTAGCCTACCTCTGTCAAGTAAGCTATAACTTAAATTTAAATTCACTTGAATGCAGGAAAGGACATTTTAAAAATTTCTGGGGGAGGGCAGATCAAAGACCCCCACCATGCAAATATTTATGTGAAATGATAAAGAACTAATTAAATGACAAAGCAAACTTAAAACTACCAAAGAGAGTCAGGTAGACAAAAATAATGGTAATAATAGTTCAAATAAATCATCAAAAATGTTGGAAAAGCCTACTCATTCCAGCCAACTGACTGAAGTTGGCAACCCGCTCATGTATTGTCAATATATATGTAAGCTAAAAATACTATTAAAATTGTATTGTAAAATTGCACATTCAGCGGTAGCAGTAGGTAATGCTGCCCTGTGTGGTCCTTGAATTTGAGAAAATTGGTTCTGGAAAGTCCTTGAAAGGTCCTTGAATTTTAACCAAGGTGTGGGAACCCTGTGCACAGAAATTGAAATGTCTCATGGCTCATTCTAAAATTGGTGATCCATTGTGCTTCAGTGAAGAGTGGCACTATGTTCTCCCACCAATAGGAATATTGTGGATAGGCCCATGCAGCTGGTGACAATCGCTGACGATACACTGTTATTATCTAAAGTTGAAATAGTAAAAAAAAAGGGAAAAAAATATTATTTCTGCTCTTCACTCAGTGTCTGACCATTTTTTGTTAAATAGCCCCTACATTCATCTACTTTGTATAATCATATTAATGTAAGCTAGCTCATAGGCCTACACTTAGTTTACTGCACTAAATAACCTTCTTTGTTAAGGTTTATACTGCCACCTACTGTATAACAAGCACTATTTCATTTTCTTGCCTTTTTTATCCATGAATTTCTATTTGTGAGTTGATGCTGTAGCCAATCAAGATCACCGTCGTCACATTCGTCCAATAGGGCCATCACTCTGCGTTTTCTTGCGACCCTACGATCCTCCTCTTTTGCCTGCGAGAGGCCAACATTATTTCGTACCGCTTCGCACGTTTTTTCCGCTTCTCTTCATTTTCTCGGAGAAAACAAATAAAGTTGTGTATAAACACGAACAACATAAAAAAGTTACCCACGTCCATTTTTCAGTACGCTAGTTTTTCCACCACCGCGTAACGTTTTTAACGTATTTCTACAGAATGTTATTATTAGTCAGCCTTTATGACATGTTATGCAGCACCATTTAATTGTGTAGGCTAGGCAAAGGCTACGTTTTAGTTTCAGCACAAATGTCGGAGGTTAATTCTGCTATGATAGACGGCGATATGCATCTTTACCGGGAAATTAACGTAGGCTATTACGTTTGTATAGTAAACATTCCAAGTTCACCTAAAACACCGGTGTTTATCTTGGTAATGGAAATACAACACTGGGGCTAAGCACTGGTGTTGAAGACCGGGGTAAAGCCTGGGGCCAGCCTGGGGCCGGCCCGGGACCATAGTGGAAATGCGCCATTAAAGTGCAAGTACATAACACATTTATGGCAGCTGTCATAAATTGCTCATAAAGTTGTCATATCTGTTTCATTACATTCAACATTCCTACCCAGCCTTTACAAATCAAAACAAAAAAACATAGGCAATAACTTATCAAACTTATCAACTTTGTTGGGTACCTATTGTGTCATATCTTATAAAGTGCGCCAAATGTCACTTTCCTAGTATTTTATGTGAGTTGAACACTAATAAGTAACTTAGTTTGACAAGATCAGATAACAGGTTCACAGTAAACAAAAGATAGCTGCTTTGATAGCTGCATCATTAAAAATGATGTTTACTTCAGCACGACAGTCATATCAGTATCAATGGACAAGTCCAGTGTCAAAGACAACAAAGCACGAGGACCTACAGCAGCATCTGCTCCAAAAATTTACACCTCTAGAAACTTTGGTCTTACAGTGGGTGCACCAAAAGGAAACACAACAAACAATTTATGAAATAAAACTGACATTCTATTTGATTATTATTTTTTTTATAATTTTAGCCCTTTTCTTCTTCAATTTATTTTCACTTTCTCACTGAAATTGGAATAAAACAAAATGCCAGGAGGCAATAGGAGATCCTGTGCAAAATGCAAGGTAACCTTAAAGTTAAGTCGGTTGCACAAAACATCCTCCGTAAGGTTTTCTTAAGATTTATCCTTAACTTGGTGTTATACTTAAGAAATCCCTTAACCGTTGCACAAAAGACCATAGACAGTTAGATAAGGAGAAAAATCTAAGGTACCTCTACAGCTCCCTTAACACTACCTTAACTATCTCTTCGCTGAAAAGATGGCAGTCATTGCAGCAATTCATAATCAGCGTATCCCTAGACGGTTGTGCCGCGACCGGGAGAATCCATTGGACGTCCTTACAGACCAACAATTGATGATGGATTACCGATTTGACCGGCAGGCAATTGGTAATTTGTCCGTCTAATGTTGGACCATGCTACGTCCCGAAACTGTGCTCTGCCTGGTGTAGGCTACTTCAACTAGATTGCCTTGCGGTGTTTCGTGTTTGGGGCCGGTTGCACAAAGCACTGTAAACTCAAAACGGTCATACTGAGATACGGGGCGATGTTAAAATAGCACTTAGATTTTCACAATTTATCTATCAAGAACAGCTTTTAAAATTGATTTATTTTGTCTGAGTATTTACCGGTCTAACTTCAGATCAGTATTGCATTGACACGATTTTCTGGGTCTGGCTAGTATTACAAGCTGTATAGGATGACAAAATTGTTTGAATTGTGAATGGTTTACAAGAAAATCTCAATGGTTCATTCGTCCCCGGATTAACGGATTTCCATACCTAAGGATACCATTTAAGACACCATTTTAACACCCTTAAATAAATTCCTTACCTAAGGAGAAATTAAGCCTTAAGGTTGATACTTAAGGAACAAAACTTAAGGTGCTTTGTGCAACCGGCCCCAGATCACAGACAATCATACCAAAGTTGCACTATCCACATCTTGACCCAACACAACCATCACTGAGACGGTCACAAAGACTTTCACCGTGGAGACACTCACAGAGACACTCACAGAGAATAATATCAACTGTTCCACACAGAAATCTCAGTTCCACTCGTCTGACCTCTTTGCACCAGCCCCACGTCCCCCTGCATACTGTAGACTTCCCTCCCAGGGACTAATGTCAATGGCACAATCTCTTTTTCAAGTTTCCCAAGACAAACAGCATACCCAGTCCTTCCCCAATGTGTACATAGAATGTTTAAATTGAAATTAACTCAATTAAAGTGAAAAAAGTAATGGTGGTGGACCAGATTAGAAGAATGAGGAGAAAGTTTGATGGTGAACTATGAAGGACAAGTGGAGATGAAGAAGAATTAGGAGGGTGACATAGAGGAAGAACAGAAGGAAATTTAATCTGCAGCACAAGGGCAAGTTATCTACCCAGTGGTGCTGTGGGATGAATGAGCCTGGTCGCTAATTGATAGGAGCCTTCTATCTTTAGACAGAGTAGGTGAAGTTTGGCTCCTGACATCAAACACCCTAGTTCTGGCTCAAAGGTCTAACAACCCCACCCCCCCCCCCCCCCCCCCACACACACCTACCCTTTCCACTCACACACACACACACCTATCCTTTCTACACATACACACCTACCCTCCTACACTAAAGAGCAGCAGTGCTGGGGTCGGGATTGGTGGATGTTATATTCGCTCTTGTTTTTCACCTTGCTGCAGGGAGGTCAGTGTTCTACTTCTCCATCAGGAAACTTCAAAGTTGTTTATTTGTGGTGTGAACCTGAGCCCCCAAATGAGTGTCCATTTGTGAAAAGCAGATCTAATAATCTAGGGCTACAATTAGAACTGATAGCTACTCCAACCCCACCCCTCTACCCCTCCAGGGGAAGTCAGGCTAATTTTAGCTGCCCATTCCCATAGAGGCAGTTCAATTCATATCAGAGATTAGTTGGGACATTGTCTGTCTTTTTGCACATCTTATTTCAGAGATTCTAAGGCTAGGCTGTTTACACAAACATGCAATAGTATTTGTATGTGGTTATGGTCATTAAACCTTTAAAACACAATAGCTTTCTTGTGGCTGATCAAAGAGACAGAACTGTGTGAAAGCATAAACTATACTTAACCAGACCAGACTTTATGGCAAATATTAGGGTGTCCAAGGCAAGCCTCATGATCACAGAGAGAACAGGGAGCCTCTTCGTCAGTTGACTGAAAATAATCTTCATGCTGATGCTGTAAAGTAGCCACTCTCTTGAATGCAGGACTAAACCTTTTATGAGAGTGTATTGGGTGTTTTTGACAGGGAAGCCCTTATTTTAATTTGTGGCATAGGCCAAGGCATCAGTTTAATGTTTAACAGCCAACTGTTTCTGAAAACTCAAGTGAACTGTGACTGAAAGTTTAATGACAACTTCACTCCTCTGCAAAGGAGAGCTCGACTGACAGGCGTAATGGCTGGCATTTATGTCCAATACAGTGAGTAGTTGTGTAAAGTTGATTTGATGCACTCTGTCAGGTTTTCGTGTTCCCTAGAATGTACACAGGCATCAGTGTTACTGTCCGCAAATTGTTTCTCACCCCATTTTGACATACTAATTTAGACATCCTAATGCTGCATCCCTGTTCCTGCAGCTGTGATAGTCATGAGAGCGAGCAGGATGCACACGAGATGCCTCTCCAACAATAGGCACTGGAAATATGACCCATTAGAGGCCCTGTCCACATCCCTTTCACTAAATGTCAGCCAGACGTCGGTGGATGCATTAACAGGCTTACAAAAATGGCTCACCCAGAGCCAGAGGATTTTCTCATAATCTGGAATTGATGTGGTAAAAAAAATTGTGAAGGAAACACATTTGAAGGTATCATAGCACACGTTTTTGACCATCAGAAATTGTTCTTTGAGGCTCAATGATAGCGTATGCAAATTTGTGCGTCTGAAACTGACCCAGGAACACTGCTGGAACGTCTTATGCAGGCTCATTTAACAAAACGATTCGTATTTCCCCCCCCCCCCCCCCTGGCAAATTCATGAAACAACAGGGTATTGGGAGACAGTGTTGAAGTTTTGGTATGGTCCATTGGATTCCTTAAGCTACCTAAATTCAACATTAATGGTAAATGAGGTTTTGCATTCTATAACCCCTTAAAGAATATACATATGCGAGTTATGGTGCTCATGCAGTTTTAAAAATCAAATACACATACTCACAGCTGCTTAGGAAACAGTCAATTAAAGATCAAGGTTAAAAAGTTTCACAGCATATAATGAGAAACTGGCAAATTATTTATAGGCTATATATAGCCTATAAATAATTTGCCAGTTTCACTCACTAGCATGCCTGGAGGTTTACCAAAGTTCTACTCATGTAGCTACCTGAGTTCTAGTCGTGTAGTTACATAAATGTTCCAAATAGCACACACACACATCTTGTTGAGTCAGTACCGATGTAGCAGGCTTGCATGTTGATGCATGGCTGGCTGGCCATATGAATAAAGCCTGAGTTTCAGAACTATTGCAAGGGAATATAAAGGTAATTATAAGGGTAATCTACAGCTCCATACTTACCCATCAGTATTATAATATAACACAGTGTAGCTGATATATGTAGAGTATTCACTGTACATACCACACATTCGGCTACCTCCTTCTGCTCTCATTTGCACATAATTGTACACTGCTGCTCTTAACTGTACATACTGTATCATATAGTGTAAATAGTTGAAAAAGTTAGCCAGGGCCAAATTGTCACTAAATGAGAACAATGACATTTCTTCTTTCTACAAAAAAATACCATATTAACTCAAAGAGGTACTGGACATGGTTGGGAAATGTCATTCATATTGATAATAATATAGCATTACCTTTCATTCACATGTGAAAGTCAAATTATGTCCACATATAAGAGCTCCCTTGTCCAACTATGCTCTCACTCTCTTCCATTTCCATTTATATGTATGTCAGTGTTCTTGAATAAGACCCAGTTGTTCTCAGATTTATTATCTAAAATTCTTGCTCTCCTAGCCCCAGTCATCTTTGCACTACTGAATGGAAATGATCACCTCCTATCTGAGTTCTTTTTGGCTTATATTGTAGTATATATATTGTAGTATATATATTAAATAGAGAGAGAGAGAGAGAGAGAGAGAGAAATGGCAAAATCACAAGTCTACTCCTTCCTTTCCCCATTTGCATGTTGATGCCTCTCCATCTATCCTAAAGCCAAGCTTGCTGCACATTTAAATTTTTACTTGCCATATTACATCTACACCCATGAATTTCAAATGGCAACATTAGATTTATGAAAACTGTGTGCCTTCAAATGATGGCAAAAAAGAGAGTCAGAAAAAGAAAATCACTCAAATGCTGAGGCTGATGTTTTATTAATGGTGTCTCAGTGCTGAAATAATATTTTATTGTTCTTGGAGAGCAGCCAGCAAATCTGCATTTAAAGGTGTGTTCAGCAGAGAGGGCACATGCTCCCCATGGCTGTCTCACAAACAAGAGCTCGTACAACCATCATTGTAAGATATTCGGATGTTTGGAAACTGCTATGAGGTCCCATTTGTGACACATCATATACAAATTAGGTGAGTTGTTTTTTAATGATGGCTTTCTGTTTTCTAAAAATGCATAAATATAGACACATATTGCCATAGGAGTTGTTTTTGTTTTATCTTACTGTCTGTCAAGCACACACATAACAGCATAAATGCTGGCTTGGATACATGGAAATGTTTGGCATGCCATAACTGATGGGAGTTTTTCACATGCAGGCGTTTATCTAAGTAAGTCTCTTTTGTACGTGACAGAGCTGTTATCCCTTCAAATCAAATAAATACATATCACTTCAAAATAAAACCCAAATCAAGAATTTGTTCCTTTGCTTTGAAAAAAGAACATCTGAATTCAATTTTATAACATGTTTTGTAAAAAAAAGGGAAAATGTTAACCTCAGAACTTCAGGACTTAGAACAGCCATAGAACAGCCTTCATTAATATGTCAGGGAAATTGACATATCTGTAGTTGGGAGACTGAAAGTACACCCCATTGGCAAAGCCCGTCTCAGCAGTTTTCTAAGGAATGGTGGCAGGCGTTAACGCTAATGAGTAGTGATGGGGTGCTGATGAAGAGCTATCGGTAGTCTGCTCACGAACCCTTTATGCCCTGATGGCACCTCTGTCAACGCGACATGGATCGGAGGGAGACAAGAGTGCAAAGGAAGACCCCAAGTGTCCTGGAAACCAAATCCAGGTCAATTACTCCTTTAAATGACGCCTCAGCGAAAAGCCCAGTGGGAATCGTGAATAAATGACCTCAGAAAGCTCTTAGGAGGAGAGACAGAGTGAACGTGGTTGAGGCGAGGAGTAGTGGGAGGGGTGAGGGCTGTTGGGGGAGGGGTCTGGTCCAAAAGGTTCATTCTTAAGTGAGTAAGTGCATCACTTGAGACTGAGTAGGCAAGTGCGGCAGACATCTTAAGACCCTCAGGATCTGTCCACTGATAGACGTACATGTGTGACTGTCAGCTAGAGATGTGTAAGCTCCCCTTGGGTGAGGAGGTGACAAATCACACAGGGGCTCAGGGAAATAAACACAACTTCATTCACAGCTAGGGAGGGAGGGAAAAAAGAGTGAGAGGAAAGCCAGAAATAAGAGGTGCTGAGAGAAAAAGAGGAGGTGGTAGTAATGAGAAAGAGATCAAATGATTCAGTGAGTAGGACAAAGAAAGATGAGGGCAGAGAAAGAAATAGGCTACAGAGGGAAGACTGACAAATATAGTGGCAAAAAACATATAAGAGGGAATGGCACAGGTGGAGTGGCAAGACAACAACCAAAACGTAATGTCACCGAGAAGCCATAAATCATGATAATGTCTCTATCATTGCTTTGTGTTATTGTAATCACTTTGATCGGCTGAGGTGAAGCTCTAGTTTTTACCAATGTAATATTTATACCTTTGCTGCATAACCAAAGCTATCCACCTTGTTTCTGTGTTGGAATACCCAGTGGCAAATATATCGGAAGAGCTGCAGTTGAAGTTGAACTAAAAGGAGAGAAGGCGGGCTAGATCTTTCGAGGGGTCACAAGGTATTGATTGTAAGGTAGTTCATAAGCTGGAGCTGAAAGGTACGTGGCATGCTGATCTAAATGTGACTGTAAGGAGCTCTGGAACCAAGATCAATCCCTGCAGCTTATTTAGAAAACAGTTATCTTCATTACAGAGATCACTGTTAATCCACAGCCCCTAGCCTCACCCTAAGACACTGATAGCACAGAAGCAGGACTGCCAAAACCAGTTGTTCAACAGTAGTTTTAGCAAGACTGCTAAATCCAGTTGTTCAACAGTATGTAAATATCAGTCAAAAATTGAGAGCACTCAATGATAACATGAAGGTAGTCAATCACCAAGCAACATACCCAATGATAATGGCCTAATGGAGGTATTGTAATGATGTTCTGATAATGAATTTTACATTATAGTTTATTGTGAAACATAACTTTTAGTGTCTTAAAGGGCCACGTAAATAGTTAGAACCAGCCTGTCCAGGTCATGACTGCATAACAGTAGATGCACCCCGGCACAACATAGTAAAAACTTAACGTTAGCCAAGAGCAGTACAGCATCAGAGACCCAGCAAAGAAGGAGCAGCAAAGCCCCATGTCAGCAGACAATGCCAAGCAAATAAGTAGTACGGTACTGACATTTTATCCGAACAGCAAGAGTAAAGCCCAACAGACGTACTAGTGTGAAACTAGAACAGTTGGGTTTTAGCTCACTTACTAGCATGCTGTAGTCTGTAGTCTCACTTACAGCATGTAGTCTGTGCTGCTGAGTCGCAGGTTTGTGCCTAGGAATGTGGAGGGCTGGACCATGCTTTACAGGACACAGGGAATATTCATCTCCTAAATCCTGGGCTTGGGATTCATTGCTTATTGCCCAAAGTATTCACATGCCACCGCAAAATTGTTACAGATTTCGCACTCAAAGAACTGAGATCTTGCATTAACAGAACAACACAAAGAGAACTTTGACCCTAAGGCTTCTATTATTACTGCTGGCAACCATACCAGGTATCTTTTGAAAAGGTACCTTCTAAATATTTATGTAAAAACAGCATATTTATGTAAAACACATGGTGACTGCATACTTGACCACTCACTCTTCCTCAATGCATTCAGGCCTCTCCACCACCTACTAGAGCCCGACCGATAAAGGATTTTGAAGGCCGATACCGATGCAAATATTTGTTGGTTTAAAAATCCGATATTCCGATATATCGGCTGATATATTTTAAAAAAAATAAATAAATAATAACATTAGCTATTTGTAGTTATTTATGACTTTTAACCTCTTAAGGCACACCCCTATTTTTCCTTTTTTTCAAAACGACGGCATACCCAAATTGAAAGCTTGACAGTTCCTACATAGTTTTAGACTCAGGGATGTGCCTCATACCATTGGAAAGGTGACACCCTCAAGTTTTTTCTAGAGGAATATGTATGTTTCTGTGACATATGGACACAGAGTTACAGAGGTTGGAACTAAGTTTTTTTTTTCGCTCATTTCAAATGTCTATGAACTAAGAAATGAAGGTACCATCCATATGATACCCCCAAATAAAAAAATCTAAGTCCTAACTCCATCTCTCAACCTGTTACACAAAAAAATTTAAGTAAAAAGACCAAAAATATGATTTTTGAATATACATTTTTGAAAAATATGTTTATGCGTTTTGATTGGGACCCCTATGTAAATTCCCATAGAGACTTTTTGTAAACAAGAGGGCCTACTGACATTCAAAAGTTTATAACTTGAAAACCCCTTTACCTAGAAACATAAAATTGGTTTCAAATGAAAGCCAAGACCCTGGGCTTGATTTGAAGTTACTCCTTCTGGCATTGAATGACACAAGCATAACAAAAAAGTCCCATATATGAGCGGGTGTGCCTTAAGGTTAACTAAAATAATAATACATTTTAAAGAAACTTGTTTATTTTATTGTCACAACGGAACATCAAATTCAAAATATATTAAAGTTCTTATAAATAAAATAAAAATACAAAATTAAGATATGAAACTTAAAGTTTCAACTTAAACTTTGAACAAAACACAAAAACAACAACCAAATCAAAATTACAAAAAAGGTTCGGTCCGTGTACTTTTTTGTTCATTCATTATTGGATTTTGGACGTCACATGGAAAATTAAAAAAGACATATGAATTTTTACAGTTGCTATGACTTGTTAAAAACAGCCAAAGGCGTTTTTTTTTTTGTCTTTTACTAACTGAAAATTAAATACTAAAAATTGCCATTCTGAATTAGGCTGATTGCCTGGAAGTTAGGAGGCTAACTCTTTTGGATGGACAGGGCATTGCCCTGCATGGGTTTGTGTTGATACTGTAAACCGTATGACACGGCGTCTTTAGAGGCATATGAGTGTGTGATGTTGCAAAGGCATACAACGCATGCAGGTATTTCATAGCACCTTCAAGACATTGGCGCAGGACGTGGCTGTTGATAAGTTGTGATATTCACAACCCAAGCGTATCTGATGCTCAGTTGGAAACCACCGTTTCTTTAGCAGTTGAAGAGTACCGAATTTTGAAGCCCAACGTGGGCGCTGTTCATTTGAACAAGTTTCTTAAACCCTAACTGCTGAAGAAACAGCGATTTCCAACTGTGCACTCGCTTGTGAACATCACGAAATCTTGAACACGCATAATGTCCTCCTTAGATGTTGTGAAATATCTGCATGCGTTGCATGCCTTCGCGACATTATGTCTAAATATGCAAAACACGCGATGTGATGCGGGTGACTATGAAATGCCTTCAAAACAGCAAAATATGCTTTAACACCCCATGTGATGCGGTTGACAGTATCAAAACAAACCCATGCAGTGCCCAATTCGCCCAAAAGAGATGCTAACGTTACTTCCAAAAAGGTCACAAGTCATTCATGCCAGTTTTTTATTTTTTACTAGTATTTAATTTTTTCATTTCCCATGCAACATCCACAATCCAATAATGAATGAACGAAAAAGTACACGGAGCAAAGTTTGTTGTGTTTTCCAAGCTCATTAATGTTAACGTTAGCGGTCTTCCACTAATAGTGGCATTAGCTTTGTGGTTAACTAGTCTATGATGAGCCATAATTTAGCCATGGATAATGTCAAACTGCAAATTGTAAAACATACATGTTCATTACTCATTGCTATAACTGTCACGCTATTAAAGAAATACATCTTCAGTCACATTGTCAAAAGCACAGTCTGTCAACTACACTGTAACAACGTAAAGTAATTAGCTTAACAACTAGCTTATTCCGCTTTACTCTCAGCTTATTTATCAGCAGCAAAACTGGACATGATAGTCACGAATTTTTTCATGCTTATCTGAGTTAAGTAACTAATGGGGATGTTCTTTTAATTGTTATTCAAGCAATGTAGGCTATGTCTCCTCACCAACTCACCATGCATGAACACACTAAAGCGATGATCTCACTCGTGGATAACTGGTTCTCTCTGCCCAATTCTGGCAGGTTGCTGGATGTGTGGCGTTGGTGTTATACACGAGTGTTGGCAACAGGGACGGTGTAGAGTGCCCTCTGGTGGACAAACTATAAAACGCCAACACTCATGCCATGGTTGAAGGGTGTTTCGTCCGTTTTTATTTTAATTTTCAAATATTCATTTATCGGCCATTATAAATGCCGATACCGATAGTTTGGAAAATGCCTAATATCGGCCGATAGTATCGGCCTGCTGATAAATCGGTCGGGCTCTACCACCTACAGTACCAGTGGTAGACGAAGTACACTGACTATGTAATTTAGTGAAAGTATAGATACCTTGTGTCAAATATTACTCAAGTAAAAGTGGAAGTATGCACTTTGAATTTCCACTTGAGTATAATAATCAACATGACAAAAACACCTGCTAATGGGTGAAATATTAACACTAGTTTGTCAGCTTGTACGATGAGATATTTGCATACATTTTAATTAGGGGTGTAACGATACACTAAAATGTAATTTCGGTTCGGAAAACGGTTCCGTTCGGTCTCGCATGATAACATAGTGGCTGTAATAACTCAAACCTGAGTGGTGTACTCAAACAAACGCTTGCAATAGAGGGATCTGAACTTAAACAAAACAAACAACGACAAACTAATCGGCAACAAGATGGGGTGGGAGTTAATGCATGTCCTCGACCATATTAATTGCTGATTGGTTAGCGGTGGTTTGTTGTGTTTAGGTTTGTTTGAGTGTTCGTTTGAGTATTACAGCCTTTATGTTGTTGTTGTTTGTTGTTTTTCATAGTGTATTCAGGGGGCAGAAAGCTAGGCGATCAAGGGGAGATGCCTACTTTGTGAGATAAAAATAAAATCGCGCTAAAATCCTGCAACATCTCATAGAGCACCTTTAACAGTTAACTAATATAATTGTAAGTAACATACAAGCAGCTTATTAACAATAACAAGCGCCATGTTAACTATTGTAAGTAACATAGCCAACAAGAGCTAGGGAGGAAGCAGGCCTGAGAACAGCGAGAGCCAACCTGTCCCGTGGCATCAGGAAAGCGAAACAGGACTATATACACAAGATAACCTCCCACTTCAATGATAGCAAGGACGCACAGAGCCTATGGCAATGCATCCAGGCTATTACAGACTACAAGCCTGCAGCGCGTAGCTGTGAGAGCAACACCACTCTGCTCAACAACCTGAACAGCTTCTTTGCACGATTTGAAGCACAGAACAACACACAACCACAGAAAACACCACCACCTCCACACGACCAGCCTCTGTGCCTGTCTGCTGCCAGCGTGAAGAGGACACTCTCCGCCATCAATGCCTGGAAAGCAGTGGGTCCAGATAACATCTTTTTTAGTTGCTATCTGGTTAGAGATTTTGCATCTCAAGGCTTGAACCACATGAATCCAGAACAGCTTTTTTCCCCATCAAACTACAAGGCTTATAAACACCGGAAATAACAATGGTGGCCAATTCGTCTCTCATAGACTTTAACATGCTTTTATCTGGTCTGCATAAACATGGACTTTCGACTTCCTTCTTGCAGAAATAGAACACAGACCCCAAAAAAACGACCTTCACGACAAATGACCTTCATTCAGGGTTGTAGGGCTAGATGTTGGACACATTATGGACAACCCAGCTTTTAGATAAAATACAATTTTCACTACTAGGCGTTTATTAATAGCATTGAAGTTGATACAAATATGTGAAGATCTTATCCAAACCTCTCCAATATGTCCTTTATTAAGCCCTCCATTGTCCCAAAGAAATGTAATGTAAAAATTACATTGTATACATCTTGCTCACTGGTTTTGTCACGCAAAAAAAAACAATATAATAAGTAAAATATTTCAGTTACCTAAGATGCGTTTGATTTTGCTGAAATGTCTTCTCTTTTGTTGAATGTCTTCTCTTTCCTCCAGCAACTATAGGCCCACTGCACACATGATCCACTAAGCGCATTTTGTTTATCACGCATACAGATCAGTTCATTTAATAGGTCAGATAGAATTTTGCTATGCAAAACATTAGTCTGTTAATAAATGTAATAACAAAATGATAACAAAACTCTGTAAATACATTTCTTTAAATGTAACATGTTACATTATTTCATTCCTGCTAAATGTAACAAAATTTTTAAGTCGTTATCCCCAACACTGCAGGACTGACTGTACACACCTGTGACCAGGGCTTGATGGCTTTTCACAGGAGCCTCCTTTAGTTGTGATGATTTTAGAGTGAAGGCGATGCTTTCCCACAGCACAAGGAGGTGTGTGTGTGTATGTGTGTGTGTGAACAGACCTGGCTGCTGAATGTTTTGGAGTGATACGGTGCCTCATTAGGGCAGACACAGGAGGATTATGCCATAACCTTAGCACTGCTCTCCTCTTGCTCCATGTTTTGGTCCACTGGTTGGTGTGAAGTCTGTGGAAGCTTGAGCAGCATGGTCATAAAAAACACTACAAGCTCCAATCTTTGCAGCCCCCCTGGGAGAGAATCAAGGTGGAAAAGGTTTGTTTCGAACAAACAAAGAGCAGTTATAGTCCAATACCACCCCCAACCCCAACCAAACACACACACACACACACACACACACACACACACACACACACACACACACACACACATACAGTACATGGCCATAGAAATACAGACACACGGAAAAAACCCCATATCTAATGGCCATACATTGACACTTTCCCAAAACAGTCGTTTTAAATGCAGACAAATGTGTTTTTAATCTGACACTGATACATGCATGAACACCACTGCAACTGCAACTGAGGCGCAGCTGG
>JAGFZM010000925.1:111636-151676 GCA_017657215.1 Limnothrissa miodon
TTATGAATAATTGCTGCAGCTTTTTGGCGCACATGATGTTCTAATTTCGAAAAAATAATGGCCTATGTATAGAAATGAAAGCATTCCTGTTGCTCCATGATGGCTAACATCATAATCGTAATTTCACACTGTGCAAAACGCATTTAGAGGGAGGGAGGCATGGCCATTGATCTTGATCGGCTAATTCGTCAGCTCTACGTCAGTCTCCTTTGGTTCCGAGTCTTGGCCTACTGTGGAAGGCTGAGGTCGAGTCTTGGCTGCATGGAGTGACAGTAGGGCTAGGAATCGGCTTTGTTTTTTTAACGAAGAACGTTTCAATATCTCGACCTCTTTATTTTCACGTATTTGTCGCCTTTATTTTCTTTAATCGTTTCAGTTCTCTGCTCACTGCTCATTTTTTGAGCTGACAACAACTTGGAGCCACTGAGCTATTATAGCTCAGTGCTTGGAGCAGTGAAAAGCACCACAGCCGATCAGGGGCAAGGACCCGCCCGAACTCTATCTCTCATTGGTTTAGACCACGATACAATCAGGATAACCAGAGGATAACACAGAGAGATGATGCACTTGCGAAATAAATTCATGTTTTCGCCTGAGCAACGTCAGGTGCACCAGTGAGACCGCAAATTTTTTTCAGTCGCACTTTTAAAAATTTCGGTCGCACTCTGGAGCCCTTTAGTATAGTGTGCTTGCATTTCTCTTTGCCTATTCATTACAAAGTGCATGTTGTTCTTAAATAATGTTTTGATTTACAAACAATTCATTACTTTTTCTTTAGCAGTCAAGTTGCTTTCCTCCACTAAGATGCTTTTGCTATTGTCAAGCAATATTGTAGGTAAAAATGTGCCAACTTCTTTTTCTGCCATTAGAACTCTTCAAGCCTTTTAAGGGCAATGTAAATCATCCTATCATTTCCACACTAGATAAAAACGCGCTCAAAAATCCTGTGATCTCATAATAAAAAAAATAATGAATAAAAATAAATAATAATAAATAAATAAATTAAAAAATAATACATATTGCATATTCTAACCTGATGTCTAATGATCCTCACAAACCCGTGGCAGAATTGGCGGAACAAGTAGAAAACAGGAAGTAATCCTAACCAAGAGAAATGTGCCAGCAATCTTATTTGATGATTTTTGTGTTACTAATCCATCCTCATTGATTTCAATGCTTGCCATGCAGTAAATGGAGAATAACATTTTATTTTTATTTTTTATTATTATTTTATTTTATTTGCTTCATTTTGGATCCGAGGTCATTTTTTCCTCTCCACCACAATTTTTCAAAACTGAATGTGCTACTCTTAATGACTGTTGTGTTACAAAAAGCTACAAAGATGCATGGGCATGTCACTTCCCACTGAGTGGCAGAAGCTGAATTTATGAATCTGTGTGAATTTCAGCCCTCAATGCAGCCAGTGTATGATGCATGAATTAACTAGTGCACGCAGCACGTGGTCTGCATGACTGAGGCGCAGAAAATAAATACAAAGCCTTGGCACAGGGGCCAAGAGTGGAGGCGTGATCTGCACTACTGTTCACATGTTATGCCATAATTGATTTCCATGAAATAACAACTTATCCATAAATGCTATTATGAGAACATGCTGCATTTTTCCTAAAGGGCTTTGGGAAGAGATGACTGATTCTTTGCAGACAATAGCAGGTGAACATTAATTGGACACCAGCCCAGTGAGCACCATACTTCAGCCCAATGAATAATAAATAAAAGATTGATTTATAGCATCTGGAAAATGTACATGACAGATCTATAGATTTGAGTTATGATGCACCTTACAACTGAATTATAAAGATTTTGAACTTGAATGCCATTGATATCCAAGAATCTCCAAGAAAGATGTCTAATGGCTTATGTAATGTAAGTATGTAATGGCTTCCTGCTAATTGGTATGACTTGTTTAATTCAGTTTGGTTAAACTTCATGTTTTATTCTGCATCATCATTCACTGTTTAGTTGTTCGTTGGATATAATGATGTGGACACAGGAAATAAATGAGGTGAAACAAGCAATAGGGAGTGGTGTTTGGAAACTTATATGGATACAGAAAGTTTAAAAAGTAAGCCACATAATGAACCAGCAGACTGCAATGAACCAAACTTGCACACTGCGATCAACCAAATCTTCTGTGCATATCAGTCTGCCCAATTTCATGTTATCTCTAGTTTCCATGTAGCCGGGCCTTGCCTCCATACAGAGAGTCTGGAACTTCATTACTGACAAACGATTGCTCACAAAGACATGGGCTCTTATGTTGGAGTTGGAAATGATTGGAGTTGACTATACCCAGGCGCTAAGGTCGTAGCGTAGCCTATGAAATGTGTCGGATTGTGAGCTTACTGCACTGGAAATTGTGTGTGTTGTAAATAACAACCGCCCCCACGAGAAAAGTGCCTGATTTTTCAGGATGAAATGCTCCTGAGAAACCAAACTCAATGGCATCAAATTCAGATAATCAAGTGGAAATGCTGAGAGGACAAGGCCATGGCCAGCTTCAATTAGGAGCATGAAGAAACAACTTTTTAAGCCCTCCACTAGTATGATAGGTCAGTTAGTTTCCGATTGGGTCCCTATCTCATGGAAAACAAAAGAAAATATGGAGATGGGCCTTCTGACCAGACACATATACATAGCAGACTAGTATGGGTGAGAACCATAGCACACTGTCCTCTCAGGTGAATTCCCCCAGTCATTTAACTCCAATGTAGATGCTAAGGGGATCAAAATCAGTAGTTGAAAGGTACAGAAAAACAAAGACCAAAGTATTCACTACAGTTTCTACCCAATTTTCTTCACAAATTTTTCTCAATTATCTCGAGTATTGGCAGATTCTCTGAAAACTGTCTTGGATAACCAGACATATCAATTCAAATTTCAGAACTTTTACAGACAATTCAAAGGTCCATTTATTTTAGCTGACAACAAGATGTATGGTCTCACAATGACTGACCGCTCCTGACCTACCCATGACACCAGACCAATAGATGAAGGGCCTCCCGTCACTAACTTTTCCAGGCCACTTTAAACAGGACAAACAATACAGGTGGAAGCTACGTTGTGTTCAATATGCAGTTCTTTTTGGTTTTGATAGAGTTATTTTTCTTCCATTCTTCCAGTTTGCTTTTGTGTTCTCATAGTTGACATTTTGACAAGCACCAGTCACATTTATTGACTTGATGATGGATGTGTAAGGATTTTCTTTCAAATATGAAATCTTCCATCAGAAAATGAATGCCTTTTGAGATGCCCCTGACTGTATAAATGCTTTCTTGGTAAGAGTAATTTCTGCAGATTCAAAACTTGAGCCAATCAAAGACATGGGGAAGATCACAGAGAATGAATTGATGTGAAATGAAACAATGAAATTTGTTGTGTAAGAATTTCAGGAAAAAGCTCATCTGCTTAAAAAGCAGACCAGACAACGTTTATACTGTTTTTAAGGTGAATTTACCAGTTTTAGTCACTTTGATGTTCTGGATGCACTGAGACACATCATCAGTCATCATCACATGTAGCTTGCGGCCAGTAGGGGTTTTGGGTCATCAGACACCCTTGCCCAGGCCACCCACCTGAGGAAGATCAGGCCCCTGCAGCAACAGTCAGTAGCAACCATGTGAGATGTGGTTTAAAAGACATTTATAGATAGGAACGGAAATTTATTTGGTTTCGCATTATGAGCTGTTGATAGAACCACCAGTTTTTTCATCTGTTAATCAATATCTGCTAATAAAGAACTATAACCATGTTTTATGGCTTGGCTGTTGGTGGAACAACAGTTAGATCGTTTGACTGAGCCAAGTTTGATTCCCAGACCACACATTATTGGTCCCTTTAGCTTTGGACAAAAATGCCTGCTAAGTACTTCCTGTGTTGCATTGTGTAGCTGTGTAGTACAGTGCAGCTGTAGAAATCTATCCTCCATAATGACAGCATTTGTTCACAGAAAATCATCATTATTCTAACATTGTGTTACAATTTCTAATACGCATATGCTGAAGCCTTAGTTAATTGGAATGGCCTTTGCAAGTAATGAATGCCAGTGCCAAGTTATTAAGAGTGCCACATACAGTAGGTTGACTGTGGTATTTTCTCACCCAGATTTTGTGAGCTCAAATGAATAAATGAAACACACACACACACACACAGTTTGTCCCAAACCAGCTTGGGAATTTCCAGTATCCTTTCTTTTCCTCTGCGTTCATGTGGTTCTGTGCTAATGCTTGGAGGCGCATGGGGCGGGCGAATGAGATCAGCATCCGCATCCTATAATCACTTTGCCAACAAAGAGAAAATTATACACGGATTATTAAAGAGACTGACAATCAAGCAGCCACACAGACACATTTTCACATCAGTCAGCAGGAGCCTCATGCACCTCCAAGTGAGGAAAATCTTTTTTTTTTTTTTCTATGGAGGCAAATAAAAAAAAGACAAAAAATTGCCAAATACAGATGAGGGGAGTGGGGGAGACCAAAACATCAACAGCATCAAGGCGACCATGAAAGCAGATTATATGAAAGAAAGAGACAATGGGAATTTTTGCAAACAAGCCAATGAATAACCGCTTTGAGACACAAAGACAGAGAGGCGATTAAACTCTCTGACAGAAAAACTGATTTTTGTCAGATTTGTCTCACATAAGTTTGTAAGAGCTAACTTTCTAAATGCTGAAAATCGTTCTAGTATCAATTGAATACCAAGCAGTCATGAGGATGTATAAAATACTATGAACAATAATGACAGTAGACTTTAGGAATGCATTCTAGAGTATGCAATGCAGTTATTTCCAGAATATAACACATATTGCATAAACCTCTAAGTCAGTGTTTTCTACAAAATGAAAAAAAAAAAAACATGTATTGACCTCACCTTCTAATTGAATTAAACCTCACACATGTATTGAATTAAACCTCTGTTAACCTCTATTAACCCCCGTTTCCTAAACCTGAATCACAATCATACCATGATGTCATGACAAAGTAGAAATGCATTCCTATATACAGCTGCACCCATGCATTAACCTCATAGAAAAAGAAATGTGCATTGGGGCTTTTCAACCAATCTTGATAATTATTAACTTTTTACTAATGCATTCCAAATTGAGTAGTATGGTTAATAGAAAGTACTGATATGTTAGGTGATATGAATGTATTATGAATGACCTATACCATGAAATGCAACTAGAAAATCTAATTCTAATTTGACATTACAGGCATACTGAGTAGGAAGGAAGAATGGCCTGTACTGTAGCACCCAAGCAAAAGTGAAATTCAATTTTATCTGTCTCCACACACAGCGTAATAGAACAGGTGTGTCGGGCACCACTTTGTGGAACATCTGAAAATGTGTCAAGTCAAAGGTAAAATGAATTTTCATTAATTAACTGATAATGCCCCCATATCTAATTGCTTTGGACCAAAGAACACACTCAGACAAACTCGTGATCTTGAACTTTTTTCTCTCTCTAATGTGATCCATTTCACATTTGAAAAGAAAAAAGAAAGAAAATGTTCTGTTTACGTTTCACCCGACCCGCCACCAACCTTCGAATCCTAATCTGTGATTAAACCCCTGCAATGGGAGCTGGGTATAATTAGAGTTCAATCAGGTGAATTGACACAGCTTCGTCAAAGGTCCTTTGAAGTGTGATGAAGCCTGATACTGAACAAACTTGGGAGTCTCTCCCCTTTCTTCACTATTTCATCATAATGGGATTTCAGGCCTTGCTTAATTAAATAAAACCTATGTGTAGTGCAGTGACACAAGGTGACACGTTGTAATGTGCTGGCTGGTCACTAGTCATGTAGGGGGTCTCTTACAGTACGTAATATAGACAATTACTAACCCCATTACTGCAGCGGACATGTGGTCTTCTCTTCCATGACGTTTTCAGTTGGTGTTGACATTTCACACATGCTGTGTGTTAAATGTCTATTACAGTGGTTGAAATGTTAAAAGTTGAACCAAATAACAAAAGAATGTAAAGAAATTAGGGTAACACTTTATTTTAAGGGTACACTGTTACAGTGTATCTACCTAATAAGGTACAATGGTACAACCAGTGTAACAACATGTCATGTACTAGTGTTGTTCTTACATCATGTATTTCTGTGTATCTACATACTGTTGTTACAGTGTAATATGAAGTGTTCTTATAGTACTTTGCCAAAGTGTTGGATTCTTCAAAGAAGGTACTAGACTGGCCTCAGGCCCAAAGCACCCTAATGCAGGAGCAGATGAATCAGTGCTCAGGACACCTTGGTGTTTAGCAACCAATTGAGGGTGCCGAGCTCAAGGGGAAGTAGCATCACTGTGGTTTCATTGTGGTTTCGTTTCTAGGTATTTGGGGGCCCTAGGCAAAGGGGGACCTGGGGCCCCTAACACCACATTAAGATAGTATACTGAAAAAAGCACTATTAAAAGGTAGATCAAAGAATTCCACTCTACATCTTCATCTTCATCTTCATCAGAGGCACCAGAGACATCACTTTGGGGAGGACGTACAAATTTCAGCAAAGCACCTTAGAGAAAGAATGGGTATCATGAGCTAGTTTACATTTATTTTTGTTTATCAAATGCTTTTAAAATCCTATCTTATGTTTATATTTAGTTTTTCCATATGACATGTATGTTTTGACGTGTCTTGGAACATGTTGGCTTTTACAACATAGTACATGTCACAGCTGTGTTGGTACATCCTTGTTACTCTTCGCTACAGTGGAATAAACCCATTAAAATAAAGTGTACCAGATATGTACCTACATTCATATGACATGTATGTTTTGACGTCAGTGTCTTGGAACATGTGGGCTGTTACAACATAGTAGGCCTACATGTAGTTGCTTTTTCTGACTGATATGATCTAGTGTTTGTTCTTAAATAGAACTGTATTGGGTTAAATCAAATACATCTCAATGGATACCATTACATTTTGTTGTCTTTTTTCTTGGCAATCTAAAGCGTGATAACACCAACAGCAATGTTGTGTTATTTTCATATTTGTAATGCTTGTCTAGGAATCTACCAGGTATCAGAAACATTCTGATTCTACTGTACCAATAAGTAAAAAGGATGTACCAACACAGCTGTTCCATGTACTATATTGTAACAGCCAACATGTTCCATGTCACATGAAGGTACATATCTGGTACACTTTATTTTAATGGGTTTATTCCACTGTATCAAAGAGTAACAAGGATGTACCAACACAGCTGTTACATGTACTATGTTGTAACAGCCAACATGTTCCAAGACACTGACGTCAAACCATACATGTCACGTGTGTAGATAACTTAATGAAGACCTTTGACTGGAACTGGTTTGTATACCACAGTGATGCCACTTCCCCTTGAGCTCGGCACCCTCAACCTCACCTTGGTTGCTAACCACCAAGGTGTCCTGAACATTGATTCATCTGCTTTGGGCCTGATGTCAGTCTAGTACCTTCCTTGAAGGATCCAGCACCTTGGCAAAGTACTATAAGAACACTTCATATTACACTGTAACAACAGTATGTAGATACACAAAAATACATGATGTATGTACAACACTAGTACATGACATAACATGTTGTTACACTGGTTGTACCACCGTACCTAATTAGGTAGATACACTGTAACAGTGTAGTCTTAAAATAAAGTGTTACCGAAATGGGGACACTTGAAAAAACAGTGTTGTTCAGATACCCACTGAAGTAGTACTGTAGTCCTGACTCTCAGCTTTATTAAAAATGCAAAGGCAAACTATAAGGATTTCATGATGCATCACACTTTGAAACATTGACTGACTTTTTGTTTAGAATATCAAAAGATCTGCCCATGAATCCCTGTGTTTAGAGTAACATTTTAATCAGCTGAACCACATACTGTATGGCATTACTTCACAATGCTTTAGTGAGGTAAAATTGTTTGGGTAGCTGAAACACAATGATGTCTGTTTTATGAACCAGTCTTTGGGACAGATTTATAGCACACAACTCACGTCAAGTCACACAACCAGACACACACACACTTAATACACACAAACAACAGCTATTTTCCAAGTTCAGCTCTTACCTCAATTTTGCAGTAGTGCTTTCCTCACCATTGACGTTTACCAGTTGACTGCTTTTAATGAATAGCAATTGAAGTGTGCTCTCACTGTAGGAGAGGCCAACCTTTTAGCCCTTATGTTCCATGTCTATGATCCAATAGACTTTAGCATGAGATACCAAATGTCTGTAATGTATATCATCATAATTTTAATTTTGATTTTAATGAAACCATCAGACATATATAAAGTGGAGAATACAATATGTGTAGCAAATGTAAAATTCACCTTATCTGAAAAGGAAGTAGCTTGTCTTAGGTTTCTTTCACACTGCAGTAGATTCATATGGCAAGTAGGGTTCGAAAATGAGCAGGTGATTTATGATGCAAGTCAGTCTCGTCTGTTGCCTCTCTGTTTATGCAAATCAGCTGAAAAAGTGGCGAGGTATGGGGTCCAATCTCCATCAATGCGTCAGGTGATTCAGTGGTGCCAGGTCTTTGTGAGGAGAGATGGGGGACAACCATGTATGGAGGCGCTGCATGGGCCTTAAGCCCTGGCCCAAGATCAGTGGAGTGGTCCCAGCTGATCTGCACCATGCAGGAACAAAAGAATTCAGACACGGCTCACTGCTCTGTCTTGAGAGGGCAATGTGACAGCAATGATAAGCATGTTTGACAATTTGGTTGGGTAGCATGGGGTGAGCTAGGTACAAACACAGATGCACACAGACAGCCACACGCACACACACACACACACACCTTACACATGCTGCGACTTAACACACACATACACACTTCAATCTAACACATATTACACTGGTTGACTACTCAGCATGGCCACTAAGCCTATTTCCACTTTGTTTGTTTTTTTTTGCCTAAGACAAGGAAACCAATCAAAAACCCCTGAAGTGAAGGAGACAACCAGGCTACCTGTCTACCACATTGTGATACATTTAAGCATTAACCCTCTAATATTAGTATTTTTATAAATACAATAGGCACACAGAAACCCAAAGAAAGTGGGGTGGTAGCATACTGTACAAGGATGTCCATTTACAGCTACTGACTAACATATACTGCAGAGTTATTGATCATGGAGATATGACTGTATCCTATGCAGGGTTCTTATGCCTAAAGGTGAAATTAGGACCTAAAGTTCTATTGTGTGCTCTACCTTAACTAATTAGTCTGCCATCTTCACCCTCCACCCTGCTATCTTCACCTATCTTCCTACCCGGATCCATGTCAAGACCAATTCCAGTGTGCCTGACTCCTGCTAAATGGTTTGTGAAGATTTCAACCACACTTGAGGAAAATGTCAGGCAACACATAAATACGCGGGGCCTATCACATAAACATAGACAGGCACCAGCGCAATGACAAGTTACAGGCATTATTTGCATGGCCTCAGCCACTCCCAGTCAGTCAAAGCCGGAAACTGCCACATGCATTACGAGGCATAAAAGAGACCGTAATACATTATGACTATGACATGGTGTTATTGATCATTGTAGTGCACCAAATGGGAGAAATATTTTTACAGACACTCCATCTAAGACCGAGGAACACAAATACGGTGACACAGCGGAGTGTTTGTTTTTTTCCCGCTTCTCTTCTTTGTTCTCTCTGATGTGCGTCCCAATGCAGCCAAAGCCTGATGACTTTCTTGAGCTGTTAAGTGCTTTCCACGTGAGAGACCGGCAACTTTGATGTTTGACAAGGAAACATTTATCACAAGCAAGTGTTCCTTGAGCATTTCAGCTCCGGCTCTCCTTCTTCCACGCATCTCCCCGGGTGGCTATTGCCATTCACACCGGAGTGACGGAGCTCCTCCACTCAGATCAGAGAGCCCACGGAAGAGCACCTTGCTTTCATTCATTAATTACTAAAGGTGGGCTCACATTTGTCAACGCCAGCGCCAATTATTCCCGCCGGATGATGTTGACAGATGAAGAGATGGCAAAGAGTGGTGAAATCAAGGTGCCATCGTCCTCTGTCGAGCGGCATGGGAGACGACAGGCGCACTCGTTTGAGACTTACACGACTTGAAAAGACTGCCACGGGTGATATGGGTTTCATCCGTCCACACCTGTCCACACTAGGAAGGGTGTCCAACGGGTGGGTCTAATCAGACATGTCAGTCAAGCTACAACTTCAGAGGATCGTTCACCACCCCCTACAAAATGCACACGCTAGGGTAGCTTAGCATAGCTTAGCATGAGATGCATCACAGTCGAAATCAAAAGGATCTTGTTTCAATTGATATTTTCAGTTTCTGTCCGCACTTTAGTTACAAGAAGTACATCTCTCTCCCAGTCCTGACTAAACAATATATTCGCT
The DNA here is from genome assembly GCA_017657215.1 of Limnothrissa miodon. Taxonomy (NCBI): domain Eukaryota; kingdom Metazoa; phylum Chordata; class Actinopteri; order Clupeiformes; family Clupeidae; genus Limnothrissa; species Limnothrissa miodon. The sequence goes on from JAGFZM010000925.1 coordinate 122,028, forward strand.
GTGTTTCAGGAAAGCCAAAAAATATGCTGTACAAATTGATGAGTACATTATGGAAAAAGTGACTTTTGTACTTATGTGTGTATCATTAGACCATAATAATAATAATAATAATAATAATAATAATAATAATAATAAATATCTTCTATTTTCCGATAAAGGTTTTGTAGCTTGTGACCTGTGGCTGTGTTCATGAGAAGCGAGAAGCGAATTCTTTATTTCAGCTGCAAAAAAGATCTCCTGTATGGCCAGAAGGACAATCGTCCACCCCCTCCGCCCTTTTTTTCTTGCTAAATGAAAGGTGAACATTTTGAATCGCAAAACTCTAGAATAGTGAGGCTGCAGTAATACAAAAAAAAAAAAACGTGAAAAAATTCTAAGTAAGATAGAAGAAACTACACTGAGTAGTCATGTTGAATGAGGGCATTAATCTAAGGTGACAAAAGGTCATATGTGTAGAGGATTATTTTAATACCTAGCTTTATCAATGCCTGGAGATGTGGCCATCAGATGTAGTCTCTCTACCTGATCTCATCAAACTATACGGTTCTGGTCTCAAGATCCTGGGCAGTGTTAGGAGAAATGACTAGACACAAGGTCATGTTTGAAGGCAGCCAACAGTCCCTTGCTGTTTGCTAACTTAGGTCCCTTTGATATTCATTTGACTTTGCCTGATGCTGGGTTGTGTCAAGATGATCAAGCAAATTAAAAAAGGCTGTGCAGGCATGAGATAAAGGGCCAGCAGTGACCAAGGTCAGATGACATTAACGGTAATCCGAGATGCTTTGAAATTCTTTTAACACTTAATATCCCAAGAGTGAGGTTAGTATCCTTCTTTGGCAAAGCCACCCCTCAGGTCCAAAAAATACCTCCTGACTCATTCAGCAGATGGAGAGAGAGAGAGAGAGAAGGGGATCAGGAGGACAGCAAAAAAAGTCAGCCACACCATAGCTGAAAGGAGAATACAAAAACCTCTTTATACCAGCATGTCACCACCAGGCAATGGAACTATAACTCAAACTTACTGATTATTCAAAGGATGTTGCACAGCAGTGTCCAAGGACAGAGCCCTGCTGGGAGCCTGTGGAAGCAAGGAAACAAGGAGTAGGGTTGGGAATTAATGAAGGAATACGACCATTACCCCCACCCCCCACCTCAGACAGAAAAGTGGGACATAATATCCTCCTGTTACCTTCTCTCTTTAACTTTCTGGTAACCGCCATCTTACTAGCTTGTAACATCTACAGTTGGATATATTTGACTAGTTTTCCCATTGTGTAGAGGTGTGATGTATAGTTGGGATGCACCTGAAACCAAAGAAGGGGTCACTGAGAGAAATACTAATGTATGAACAACATTCGTCTGTTTTGACAAATGCCGTGTGACAAATACAGGTATTATCATGATTTATTTCTGCATGTGGAGGAAATATTGCACTAATAGAGAGGGAATAGACTTTTCTTTAGCCGTAGAGTTAATCACTGCAAAATAAAATGGATGTTGATATTAATCTACAGCATTTGTGGATACTTGGGGAAAGAATATCACCGTGAGGACATTAAAAATCATTAATTAAAAAAAGAGAAAGAAAAGTGTGGAAAAAAATATTGCTACATTGCATCCTGCCGAGAGCAAGTCTGAACATTACCACTTGAAAGACGTTGAACAGTGAGTTCAGGCAATGTTTGCCTTACTTACTGCCATCATCTGTCATCTGTGCCTTATCTAATCAGCTTAGACACATTTGAAAAAAGTCCATTGGTAGTACAGTATGGTAGCCATAACACGGTAGCCGTCCTCAATGTCCACCCTTACAGACTCACTGTACATAAGGGTTCAGTGTGTCCATCATTCAAACTTGCAATTAAAAATTAGGTTAGGTCAGCATTAGGTTGGGTTAACATTACTTTAGCTAATTGCTGCTATGACTACCAATGACTACTGCGGACAAAGTAACAGGTTTTTTTTTTTACAGGTTTTATATGGCTGGGAGAGCAAAGCAAAGAGAGCAAAGCAATAATCAGTAAACAATTTACAATTACAAGACTGGTTGTGGAATGGTTGAATAAGACTAGTGTTGTGAATTGGACGTTATATCACAGGTGGTGTCCCAATCATGCAAACAGCAAGGTGAGCACTTACAGCAAAACTCTTGGCATTACTACATCTTATGGACACATGCCCATACACTCCCCCTGCCACATACACACACACACACACACACACACACACACACACACACACACAGAGTCACAAACAGCACCATGATAGAACCCTTTAATCAGGGGTAAAAAAAAAAAAAGGAAAACAAAAATAAGCAGGAGTGGATATAAATGAAGGCATTGTGATATGCTAAATGAGTTCAAGAGAGTGTCACTGTCACCTATTACAAGGGCACAGATGCATTTAAACACTTTGGGGGAGAGAGAGAAAAAGGGAGGGGGAGAATTGATTGAACATATCCAATGTCCCGCTCATCTCATTAGACTCATTTCTCAGCTGCCCCAGGTTAATCACCACACACACACACACACACACACACACACACCTCATGCTGTTGTTCCAGTTACATCATAATTAGTGCAGCGGGAAAAGTAATCTCCAGCTTATGAAAATCACCACCCTTCCCCATGCCCCAACCACAGCAGTCATGCAGTCCTATCTTTATATGCCAATGACTACCACCTTTAGTACTGTAGCCACACACACACACACACACACACACTCTCCACCTTGGAAGGGACTGCATTTTGGAGATGAATTTAATTTCTTTAATGACAGCTGTCTTAACGACCAGCCTATTGATAGTGCCATTGGCGGTCGTCTGTCTGAGTTCCCGGGCTGGAGGGAGACAATGACGTGCACAGGGGGCAGGAGCTGCAGCCAATGGGAAGCCACGAGGAGAGTACCAACACCACCACAACGACCCCACTCAGTCCATGACATTATTTTGTCTTTCCTGGCGAGCAAGGACGAAACGTGTGTACATGAGGTGGGGGTGAAGCGAAATTAATGACCTCCGGAGTGCTAATTCCTCTACTTGCGGCTCAGACACACAGACGACACCCCAAGACCTCAGCACATCTCGCCAGAGTCCAGAGGGTGATTAACTGTCCAGCGAGGCAGTCAGGCCAACATGTTTGTTTTCTCAAACCCTAATATTGAAGCGTCCCTGACCACTGAGGACACAGTGGATAATTAAACGGTCTTGGGGACAAACAAGGCACCTCATTATTGGAGGGATGCTTTAGATCAAAATAGATTCTCAGAAGGCTTGCTGTGTGTTCACATCAAGAATGCCTAAAGCTGTGAAATCGGCTGAGGTAATTCACTTCATATGGAAAAGAGCGACAAAACTTGACTACATTATAAATTATACTATATGTAATATACTTATCACTAAGCTAATGCAGCCTAGTTAAGGTATGGTGCCATGGCAACTCAACTCTATTGCAGGGTTGTTCATTTGCACTATAAGCATGTATACTATTAATATGTAATGCAAGGAAGAAATAGTATAGGGCTTTTTTTAAAAGATAGTCTGAACTTGTATGACATTGTATGTCATGGTGTGACAGCTATACATGGATATCAACTCTGATATGCTGCATTTTTTCTGCAGAGAGCAGTGGAAGCTAAAGGTCTTTTGGACTTTCTGCACTTTACCAAAAAAGAATTTCAATGGCCTGCATTGAGTCAATTATTGTACATTTTCTGAGGTGTAAAATCAAAAGGGTGAATCTCATTTGTTATGGATAGCTTGAAATTCAACATCATTTTTTGCTTTTATCTTTGTTAGAACTGGTTTAGCCTTGAGTCGTGCCCGCGGCAAAGAGATGGTTTCATCAATAAATCAAGCCACTCATTTATAATTTCTTACTTTGGGTTACAGGAGAAATGACAATGTGTAGACACACTTTGTACCTATGAGAAGTCTAAAACTGACGCACTGTCTTGTTATTACACGCTGAGAGGGATCTAAAGACACAAAGTAGTTGTTTGTGTTTTTGTCATCAGGGCGTGAAATTAATCACATTTCCTTGGTTTCGCATGATATACGCACTCTCCCTCCCCCCCCCTCCCCCTCCCTCTCCCTCCCCTCCTCCTTCTGCTTCTCCTCACCAGTGTATGAAGCATGTGGAAAAACAAGTAGGTCGATTTTCATCAAATAAGAGTTTATGGAGCCAACAGTCTAAGGCAAGACAAACCTTGTAATTTATATATTATTTGTATCGAACTCGAAGGCAAATTAGGGCATTTCACAGGAAATAGTAAACGATGAACATCCAGGTAGCTCTGCTTTCAGGTTTATCAAGTTTCAGGACTAGGGCATTGAGGCACTGGAGCTCAGGTCAAATGTAGATGATGTGATCTGCAAGTATTATTTACACTTAAATACTTCAATCAATCAGATATGGATTTTAAATGCACTTAAACATATAAGGTGGCTTGTGGCTAGCAGACTGTGGCCCACCAGCACTGGCCATGTAGGGCAAGGTCAGCATGTGGTTGGCCAAGCAATATCCCCTCTCTAAATAGTCACTTCAGGAGTGTTATAGGCACAGATGCATGGTGGTAAGGGATGGGAGAGATGAGGTGGATTTCAGTCCTGCTCTCTCCATGGAACCGTGTAGAGGCCAAGGGAAGCCTGCGTGATTAGTAGCTGATGCATGCTCAAAGCGGGTCTGTTTTTGGTTTGCTGAGTATTCAGCATAGTGTGTCTTGCTGGTACTTTTCCAACGTGCGGCATACTGACAAAGATTTATGCATTTAGCAAATGCTAAAAAGGATAAACAGTAAAACTACAACACAATTTGATTATTATGAGCACTTGCTTATTAAGAGCCCTTGCTAATGAAAAAATGGCAGGTGATAATTGTGCAGGAGTTTGATAAAAAGTGCAATTCAAGCATGTCTATGGGGAAGGTGCACTGTAAGTGCATTCCAGGTAGATAAATGTCTTAAGGGAAGGTGCTCTCCTAAGAGCTAGATCTTCAAGAATTTCTTGAAGTTTGTAAGGGTAGCTATTGCTCTAGTAGCACTTGGAAGCACATTCCATGGTGGTCTTCACCAGATGAAGTTAAGCAGAAGTGTGGTTCTAATCCAAGGAGACTGTGGCGTGGCGCTTTGTTGATGCCCATTATGTTAATTTATCTTGTTAAAAAATACAGGAATAATGGCATCTAATTGTAAATGCTGTCGTGATTCTTAGTGCTTAGGCATTACACTATGACCAAGACCATACAAGCAGGCTGTATGTGGAGTGCTCAAATTCACTGGAGCACAGCATCAGGCGTTGTCCACCCTTGTTTGATATGCAACATCCTTTCTGAACATAAATGTCAACCAATAGTAACGATAAAATAAGCCTGACTAATACATCACCTTATATTAATTAGGCTACTAATTACCAGCACTCAGACTTCCAAACAAAAGGCATAGTTTGTAAGAAAGAAGACACAGCAGAAGTTGCATGCAAAGGCACACACAGCACCGCTTTAAACTTGAGGATCTCACACTCTTAGTCCTCAGCACACTAATCTATCCATTTACCCCACAAATGTCTTAGTGGTCTTAGTCTGTACTTGCTTTGTAGAATATTCCAAGTGATTCATTTAGTCTACAATGACCAACAACAATAATTAAGAAAAAAATTAAGCCCATCACTAAGTCATTTTCAACATTAAGTTTCAGCAGTTATCAATTTTTCGGTAATCTCATTATTTCCTAAAACATATTTGGGATGTTTATCGCCCTCTGTTAACTGCAGCCGATACTAACTTGTAATGACAGGTCAAGAGGTGTAGTTTGTAACATTACAACTTTGCAATCAATCTCACGAATATTTGTCTGAGCCATGGCTTTGTTTGAGCTACTGAATGCATCGTACCTCGTGAGCTGCACCAGCACGGTCTGGCCGATGGTATCGAGAAACAGTTTTGTCACAACGTCAAGGTTCCAAACATGTTGGTACTTAACAGTTAGCTACTTTCTATTTTAATAATTCATATGGTAATGATAATAATATAACAACAAACCATTGATCGACAGGCCTATATGTAATAGGAATTCAAGACTCCTCCACTCTGAGTTGGGCTCCCACTACACGCACATGTTTTCTGTTCTGTTTTCATGTTTATTTACTTTTTATGTCTATCTTCTCTGTTGTAGAAGTTAGACATTTTGTATAGCTTTGTATTTTTTACAGCTTACTTTTGTTGTCACTATCTGTGCTCAATTCCACATAGCATGGAGAATGGACTCTCTCAGAATGGGCCTTGGAGATGCCACTGAACTCCAGCCAAATCTGGTCAGGGAGCCATGTTCTACTTTGATCTTGATCTCTTTCAAAGGAAGTGCTGACATTTTGACCACTAGGCCTTAATCAGATTCAGTATTGCAAGACTGGAAGCCAGTCTGTTTGCTTATTAAACCTTGTTTACATAATTGAGCATATCAAAGACTTCGATGAGCTATATTAGATGGCTTGCATCTCATTGTGGCACAGATTTTACACATGAAAGCATCTTTTCCGATTAGATGCGCAATGCAACATTACGAACCATGCTTAAAAACACATAGACCACTCACTGTCATATGGTAATGATGGGGTCTGTGGATGTGCTGTATATATTTTAGTAGGTCTATCAAAGGCGGAAAACTTTCCCTTTTATTACTAAAAATACTACTTGCTTTCTTTTTTATGCATCTTTAATTAAAGCTGGAATAGCTTGTGCAGATGGGACGTTCATGCTTGGAGCTTGGCATGAGCAAATATTCATTTAAACCATAAAATGGAACATCAGTTTAAGCACTCAAGCTGCACCAGATAATACAAACTCATGAAGAGACACATCAGCAAATGAAATGCAATATTGTTATTATTATTATTATTATTATTAATAATAATAATAATAATAATAATAGTAGTAGTAGTAGTAGTAGTAGTAGTAGTATTACTAATATTTCGCATAATAATTCACATCAGTGTATAAAATGCACTTGACTAATAATGTATTACTAATATCTAGAAATTTATCTAGAGAAATACTGCTGCATTTTCTAAGTGTTTAAAACACAATTTTATTTCTATTTCCTATAATAAATATGATTCTGATTGGTTTTTGGTGGATGTGAATTGTTTTTGAATTAATAAAATGTTTGCAGTGAAGTGCCTAATGGCCCATTTTGCAAGTATCATTAGACTGTAAATCCATGCCAGTAAATCACATTAAAATATGTCCAGGCATTCTGCTTAGAGATGAAAAGTAAATAACATTAATACTAATCCACATGCATCTCATGTTGCTGAAAAAGACCCACAGCCGTATGACTGTGCATCTGAGTGTATGCATTTTGGGTCAATTACTGCTCAGTTGGCAATTCATAAATAATACAACTTTTATGCCCCCTTTATCAGGAATAGAAAATGCAAACATGAAGCTAAAAATGTGACTTTAAAACTCACTTTTTCTTCCATGTCCCAATTTAAATAAGGCTATTGCACTTGGATTTCTTGGGAGACAGTGTTCTCGCATCAAGCTGGCTCCTCTGCATTTTCTGTGGTAGTGTCAGGCAAAGCAAGCCTGTAGTTGTCAGCCACTGATCCACTTTTAATCATGCAGAATGAGAGCGCATTTAAAAAACTAAACCCTCTCCATGTATTCACATCATCCATATCACAGTTCGACTGTGAGGCCTGGAAGCTGGATCGCATTCCTTATCATGCGGCTTTTAATAAAAAAATGTCCTTCATAGACCTCATAAAAATTGTATGAGCTTTGTGTAATATCCCTGTACTGCATATCTCTTAAAGTCTCTGTGTGCAAGTTGATTTCACAGCTAGATGGCAGATGTGAGCACTAAAACAAAGTTACAGAACATCCAAACACACCTCAGTGTATTCACGCTCATCTCTCCAGGGCATTTCTCCTGAGTGCCATGCCGTCCTGACAAGACCACCATACACTGCTTAAAATGCATGCAATATTGCATATAGACTGTGTGTGTGAAGGTATGATAAGACAATGTTTATAAAATGTGCTAGACCTATAGAGAATGTTAGTATTTTGGGACATTCTATTATAGAAATATTACAAGAATACCACAGATACAACATCCTACTATAGAATCTTGTAGTATTATGGGACATTTTACTAGACAATTTCATGGAATGTTTCTAAGTGTTTTGAACGTTTTGTCTCTGGCCCCAAGGGAACTTAAATATAATTGGGTTTCTGCATCAATTACAGTTACTGTACTACTGTATGCATTCATTTCTAAGGCAGGCTGACATCAGAGTGCAATGTTGTTCTGTGTGATTAAACATTGCATTGGAATTAGATGTTGTTCAATTGGCTCAGATACAGTGACAACCTTTAGCTACCAAGCAATAAACACTTGAAGTTAAGAGACACTTACAAACACAGTATTTATTTAGATTTTAGTAGTTGTAAAGTTTACGAAGTGGGATCTAGCTCTTGCTGCTGTCTGATGCACGTGTATTTGTGTGGATGTATTAATAGGATGACAACGTGGGCTGTCATTAGCTTAACAAACGTTGGCTGTCATTAGCTCCATTACAAAAAACACAATTCAACATAATGGCAATAAACCCATTATCAAGAAGCTTATGTATTCTGTTTTGTAATGAAGGAATCATTGCACTAGCTACATTTAGGCTAGCTATGCTACAGTGAAAATCCAATGCCTTAATTGTCATGTTAAGCTTGGTTAAAACGTAGGCTATTTCACGTTGTGTTACATTTTGGTGATACATTCAAGTTAGTGTTGCTTACCCATGCAGGGTTGAATTTTGGGTGACACAGTTGCTATTAAGACATAATTACACAGGGGAGACAGGAGGTAGCATTATTGTACGTCTGGACCAAAAGTACTGAATGGCATGAAAGTAGCCAAGGATGCCCAAAACACAATGCTCGACTCACTCAGAGAACAGTGGCAAAGTAGACCATAACATGAAACATTTAAACACTTTATCCTGCTCTCTTTTTAAGGGAGCTGCAATCATTATCCGTTTTTTTGCTCTACACAAAAGTAATGTTATTCACTTGAACTGCAAAAAGTATGCATGTTTGGTCATAAAGAAAAGAATAAAATGCTCACATAGACTGATTGTCAGCACACTGAAGAATTCAAAGTGTGCTGTGCAGTCTCATCTGTGTATCAGATGTCTAATTCACTGAGCTATAAAACACTGAAAATGAACGCCTATGATGTATCGGGGACAAGCGAGTTTGTGAGCTGGGTTCCCAGACCTCCGTAGAAAATGATTGGGATTATGTGACTTTGCGTCCTCTAGTATAAAACACATTATAAAATGCTTCCATAACACATGGATTTATGATCAGATTGCTGCAAAGTATAGCCACATAATATTTTTAAAATCTGGATCTCGGCCAATTGTCTTAGAAATCTTTCAAAAAATGTAATATTCTTCAATTGTGATTCGCCCAGTGGGTCACGTGATTGGGGTGTTTTTTTTAACTAACAGTCACTGTCCTTTAAAGATAAGTAGCTACTTAGTTGTTCAGTCAACGAAGCAACAGAACAGGCTGAATTGTATCTAACAATTCATTTTTATTAGCGGTCAGATAATTAAACATCTTTGTTGTTCGTGAAACCACCTAAGTAAAAGGTTTCTGTGAAAAATAAGTGAGACTTAAATGACCATTCCAAATAACTGTGTGTGTGTGTGTGTGTCTGTTCCAGATTTTGTAAGAGTAATACATATATTTCTTCTGAAGTTTTCCTCTCTAGACATCATTATGCTATGTATCACACCTTTAAGATACATTTTTGAATAAAAAACAGTAATATCTAAACTGGAAGTAGAAAATATAACCATGTTGATCTGTTGGCATATTTACATAAATGGCTACAGTAAATGTGTTCATCACCGCAGGTGGTGGAAAGAGTCTTTCATGCAACAGCGAGAATGCAGAGTGCTGCTACACTGAATAAACCTGGCAGACAATAATGCAAGACTATTTCGACCTTCACCACATTGAATTTGCATGTGTGTTTGAACATGTGTATGTGTTACTGCAATCAGAGTAGGCACACAACAAATCAAAAGAATCACTGCAAAATAAATGCACATTTTATACTAATTTGAACATCACTCATTTGTGCAATTAAGCATGCAGACTGACAAATTAGCCTAATGTGTCAAGCCATAATGCAAGGGCAAGCAAGGACAAAAACATATAGTAAAAATTTACTTTCAAATCAGAGGCCAATCAAATCTGACCACTGATGCGATTCAAATCAACAGGGTGTCCTCTGAGATAGCGTTAGTTGGGAGCCTCACTCCAGTGTGACCCGAACAACCACATTTTAATTGGACTTTACATCTTCGTTAAAAAAGCAGGGTGTTTTTTTTTCTGTGTTTCTTGATATCTTTAAGAAATCTTTCACTTTTTGTATCTTGGTTTCATCTGCCAGACCAAATAAAAATTCATTTTAGCTATGTTAATGTATTGACATTAACAATGAACAATGTCTCAAAACAAAAAACTAAGTCTGAGATTATCTGAGAAAATAGTGTTGTTCGTGTGAATAGTGTTTTAGTGTTTACTTGACTTGAGGTTGGAATGGTAATTTAAATCTCTGACAGACCACTGGATTTCCTGTCAACTAGCATTCCTGGCAAAAGGCGTAATATGGTTCATGAAATCAATCTAATGCATGTTCCTGTGACACTGCCAAGTTCAGCATAATACCTGGAAATATGGTTAATGCCATTTGAGAATGTGCCAATCTTTCAAAAACATGCCGCCACGTATGCCACATGGTGAGACATGCCCGGAAATTGTCACTTCAACATGTCAGACATGTGTCAAGGTATGACAATCATATGGGAGAGGGAGAACACAAAAATGAATGAGCGATTAACAGGTATAAATGACTGCAGCTCCCCAAAACACTCATACAGCGAAACATTCCAACAAACTCACAGAGGCCGAGCAGCCAAACAAGGTCTTCCTCGGTGGTATTAATCTTTCTCTTTACCCCTTAATTTACACATTTTTTCCCCTCACCATCTAATCCTAGATTATAAGGTCACACACAATATATGTAAATACAGCGCTTTGATAGCACCACCACCCTCCCCACCATCACTCCACCACCCAACTTTTCTCCACCGCAATCAAGAATGACAATCTCATTAAATAGTCATTTGCTCCCCCCAAGCTGGCGGGCCTTGCTGGAGATGTGTCCTCTGAAAAGAAGAAAAAGAAGTCCTTAATTGAAATGCCCAGCCTTTGTGACCTTGGGATGTTAATCCGAGTGCTGAGCATTTATCTCTGCCTTGTCGCCAGTTTGGCTTCTGTCCTCTGATCAAACACTTTGGGGAAAGCCAGGCATCAATCACGCACCCACTGCAGCCACACACACACACACACAAATTTGATTTATGGCCGGTAGCGTTGCTATGTTATTTTAAACAGTTTAGAAGGAGTAAATGTGTGTATGTGTGTGTGTGTGTGTGTGTGTGTGTGTGTGTGTTTGCATGTCTGTGTCTCTGAGTGCATGTGTCTGTGACTGAGAGGGGGAAAAGTGACAAGGAGAAAGCAAGAAAGCGCGAGAACGAAAGAATATGTGTGTAGTAAATGTTTGCCTCATTTGTTATCAGAAAAGGAGATGGCAGGGGGTCCACAGGTCCCATTCCGTCTCGTCTTCCACTGCTTGTTTACTGAAAAGGTGAGGTGAAATTTGACAGACGGCTTTGATTGCTTCCCCAAACACAGCCGTCTCTCTGAGCTCTCCAACGAGTACACTGCAAGTGGTTGAAACTTACTAACTGGACTTGAACATCCATTACTGTGGTCCTTTTCAATCACTTCAAGTAACAAAGACTGATTAGTAATTGCCTGTCAACTGCTTTGTTACTGAACTGCCTCAATCCACGTAATTATACAATAGAAATTCAATTACATTAACATAATCCCTCTATTTACTCATTATAGCCCTGTGATTGTACAACCATCTTCATTCACATTGCAAAACATTTGTTTCAGCCATAGCTTCAGTGACACAAACAAGGCCTTCTCAGCCCTGGCAGCTATTGATTACTCCTCACTGCTGTTGTGTGAATGGACATGTCAGTGCTCTTTGTGTCTGAGACACATGGCTGGAGAACTGGGGCATTTATATGTATAAGAACGAGGCACAGGACTGTGTGTGTGTGTGAGAGAGAGAGAGAGAGAGAGAGAGAGAGAAGAGATAATATCAGATACACTCACAAATGGACTCACAAATGGGCCTGTGATGTAGGATCAGGCCACTGCTTGTCCTCATTGTAGCTTGCATTATTTTATCTAAGTGCATCAAAATGAGTGCCCATATGCTTTGAATAGGATGGAAGAAAACTTGGGAGTCCAGATTAACACACTCAATGTCAGAGAAGCAGCTTTGAAAGCCCGTGTCCTGCTAAGAAAGAGCCAACGTGATCTCCTTACTAATGCCTGACAAGCCACTCACCAGGGACACTTTGGACTCAGGCTATTAAGTAGGAGGGGGTACCACCAAAACAAATAAATAAAGCAGTGGACAAAAGGCACTGTTTTGCTGAGCACCAACTACTGGGAATTATAGCGCGGTAGTTCTCATCTATATAATTGACATAAAACATGTGCAGCATCTGGTGTTTGCTTTACTGCACACTTGATGCTATGGCTGTGTCCTAATGAATCATTCATTTTCATCCATTATATTTTAGGATCATATACTGGGGACCAAGTAGTAGTGGTGTAATGCTCACAAAGTATTACAACTCGATTTACTCAAGTATTATAACTCGAGAGAATAGCTCGATCTTGAGTTATGGGTCTTGATTCTTAAGAGAAAAAAAAACGTGAAAATATTCAGTTGACAACAGTATCTTCTATAAATAATCCAAGCAGTCATCCCAGCAGAAGGAATCTGTTCCTATTAGATATTATTTAGGATGGTACTAAATCAAAGTTATGATAACTGACTTGGTCTTGACTCCAATGGACTTGATCTTGCCTCTTCAAAAACTCTTCCTCGGCTATATTTAAAAACCATTGGGCTCAGTCTCAGACCATTGATCTAGTCAAATACCCTGTCTTGACCTTGTCTCAACAAAAGCAGTATTGTAAACATTACTACTATACAAAGAAGAATAACATACATTAGGTACATCTATTTAAATTGTACTTAAATACAATTCTTTGGGAAAATGTTGGCTCAACACGACTTGATGATGAAGGATAATTGCTGGTTTCTGTTCTTTAAAGGCCCACTAAGCAACATTTTGCAGTTAATTAATCTGTTTCATACTGTTGGGTGCTAACATGAGTCATTACACGGCGAACGAAGGGTGTAGAATGCGCCACTGTGGCCTACAACGGTAGATACAGCATTTGCAATGTTCAACAGCAGTGGTCCGCCTAAAATACTGTAGAATGCAGTGCAATACAATGCAATAGAGCGGTCTTTAGAGGGAGCTTGTGAGAGAAAAAACAGAATGTTGCTTAGCCCTGCTTTAATCTACAAACAAATCCACAATAATGCTGGAGTTGGACTACAGCCAAATGGCCTTTGATTGAACTAATGATCCATTAGATTATAGAATTTTCCTTTTTTCTGTTTCCTAATACTAATCCACATGTATTCTGAATCAACAGGTAACACACATGGACATACACATACATAATGACAGTGCAGTTTGACTATGCCTCTCTCCATCATAACTGAGTTGGCTAAAAAAGTGCAGATTTTTTGCTTAGTAACCATCAAATAGATAAAACTGATCCGTGAACTATCCAGTCCTAGAAACTATATTGCAACACAAGCTGTGATGTAAACACAGTTTTAATACTAAGGGGAAGAGTAGATTGTTTAATGAACAGGACTTTACCTCTACATTTGCCTGCTTTAAATATCAGAGATAAACACATGAACAGGACAGACTGCTTGGGTGTAAGATGGCCATGATTGTTGTGAAAGAAGTGGAAAGAAGTAGAAAGAAGTTTTGATCATACAGTAAATCAGCTTGTGTTCCCACCAAAATTAATAGTCACAGATGGTTGGATGGAGTAAATTAATAACATTTCCCTCAAAGTAAATGTGTTTTATTGGGAAATATTAATGATCGCATAGCCAGCACTCTTGCATAGCCTATAAAAGTGTTAGATGAATGAGAGTCTGATTTTCCTCAGAGCAATTACATTACACAGTGACCCTAATCTGAAGCTACTAATGACTATAGATCTGGTGAATTTGTCATTCTGTCAAGAGGCACAATAAAAAGCCCAAAACAATAGCTTGCTCAAGTGGTCCTGTCACCAACCAGTCCACAGTACAATATGAGGAAAATGCCTGCTCTTATCCAAACCAAAGAACACTGGGCTGTGTTAACAGGCTTGGCCATGCGTCTGGGATAAAGGTGGGTTTGACAATACAACCTTGAGGTAATTATCAATTTGACACTCTTTGATTAATATATCCTCTCAGTTTGTTTAGTCGGGCCATTGGGGTGGAGAGCTGCTTCTGAAATTGAGATTCCCCTTGCATTGCATGAAGGTGACTTTGACTAGAGTTAATTAAGCAGGAAGTTGTATTGGTTTGACCTTTCACCCTCGACAACCTCACAGGGACATTTACCAACATGTAAACAGTGTCTGCAAAGGTCTCTCCTTGCCACAATGTCCTCATTCATTAGAACATCATGGCAGGAATAAGTGTCTTCTTACTGAGCACCAATCAGCACCAATGAGTGTCAAGCAGATTCCTTTTTCACAAACACATGCAAACACATACTATGCTCTGTAAACACCGGCTCGGCATTTGAGAAAGGCCCGAAGTGACTTGGAAATTATGCCAATAATTGCCCTTTGGGTTGATAAACACTCCAGACATATTTACCTGAGAAACAACGCAGGCTGTATGTGTGTCAGACCTTTTTAGAAGTGTAAATAGAAATGGTTTAATCTAAACACTGAGGAACGTTTCAGTCACTAGAGGGCAAGTCATAATTGGTTACCTTTGTGACTAATATTGGCCCTTGCCCTACACTCTCTCCTCCCCTGACCAAATCATGTTACCCTGGCTCTGCCACTGCGCACATGAATCAGTGGATTACACGTCGTTCCCTGTGAATCCTGCTATTGTGGAAGCAATAATCACATTATGTATGCTGACCACCCTTTCTCTTTTCTGCCTGTTATGAGCTGCTGCCACCCCACTTTGGCCCCACCACAGCCACAACAACCCACCTCCACCTCCACTAAAATTCAATGTGCCATTGTCCACCTCCCCTTTTCATCTGCTCCCTCATGGTAACATGACAGTTTACAAAGGCGTGTGTGCCCCATTATCAAGAGGCTTTTATGACTGCGTCGTGTTCGTCAGTGTAATGCCAAAGAGGAGCTCACCGATGATTCATTGTACCCAGAGCCATCGGGATCAAAAGGTAGGCTGTAATGGGCCTTGTTGTTTTCCACTTTAACTTTAAAGAGGTCCATGCCAAGTTTTTTGTGGACCTTTCCAAAGTCTTCTTTGATTTCTTGCAGATCAACGTCCCCTGTGAACAGTTGTGCCAAAGTGCATTACAAGTGGGCCTGCATGTTTAGAATAAGCAATTCATACAACTGTACTGGCACTACCTTAGAGAGCTGGCTGAGCATTGTCAAGAAGAATGACAAAACAGTGTGTTCTGTATTCCAGGAGGGATATAAAAGTACTAGTCTGAATCTGTTAGAATCTGTTATTTTAGCATTTAGAACAATTATCACTGGTTTGCCTACTGCACAAGTTGTCATTTTTGTGAGATGAAGAATTTTTTTCACACATTTCACACTACACAAAGGCCCAATGCATTTAATTTATGGTGATCACATTGATTGTTGTTCAACAAGGTGTCTTGAGGATACAGATTCTGTGAGATGTGAGTTTAGACCATCCACTTTCATCCTGATTGTGTGAGTCATCTCATTGTAAAAGGACACAATGTAGGAGAAAAAGCCTGTGCAAGATAGAGCATGAGCAGGGGAGAGGACAGCGAATGTCGCTAAGATCCTCTGCCTACTCTGCTGGAGCCCCGTGGCCTGATGGCTGGCATTATCTCCTATTAACTAATCACCCGGCATGGCCAGTGAGCACTCCCTGGGCCCCTCTTCCAATAATGGGAATGCGGATTGACAATATGGCGTCTCAGCGGCGACAGTGGCGGGAGGACGAGCGTGTGCATGCGTGTGAGTGTTAGGGAGGGGGGTGCGAGCATGGAGCAGAGCGTGAGCACGAGCGGTGGTCGCCGAGCAGAGAGAGGCTGATTAAAGGCGAGAAGAAGGACCCTGCTGCGACAGCAATCGCTTGTCCTCCAGGGGGGAGGCCATCAGAGATGATTCCACTTGATTCTGTGTCACAGGAATGTCGCGTGGATGTTTAATACGCTGCCGTTGCACCCCAGTGCTTCCGGCACAGCCACATTAGCAAAGACTGAGCAAGCTCCAGAGAAAAGACGGGAGCACATCTTGGGACATTAGCACATTCCTGCCACGCCAAGAAGGCGGAGCAATTATTTTTAGTCAACAAACTGTAACCTGTTTTGATTATTTTGGGCCAAGCTTTAAAAAATGCAAAGTATGTGGTGAGTCTAACCAATAGCTAATAAATGATTTAGCGTGTGTGTGAAAGAGCATACCCTTATTGTATTTGATCTCACAGTTAAAATATGCACTAGTCCCAGATAGTCCTGAAGAACAAACCAGCACTAAGAGTTGGGATTCTGGCTCACATTAATGTGGATGTGGATAATACACACACTCAGAACTCTCTCTCTCTCTCAGTCTCTCTCTTTCTTTCTTTCTCTCTCTCTTTCTCTCTTTCTCTCTCTCTCACACACACACACACCTTGTAGCATCTAGTAATTCCAACACTGGAAGGTCTGGCTGAGCCTTCATTTGCGACAGTAATGAGGCAGCCATTACAGCCAGTTTAATTAGTTTTGTGTCCTCCATCACTTGTCTCGCGATGCCATCCACGGCCATGTCTACAGGGCAGCTATGCAGATGAGGCCATCCTGCGCCTGTGACTCACACAAGGACTGTGCATACAGGCAGAAATAATAAATAAATGAGTGAGTGAGTGAATATTAATGTGCCTGTGTGAGAGCATGAAAACAGGGCTAGACCAAATGGAAAGACCAAAAGATAATGCCTTTCTGAATGATTCACAGGTGGTTTTGTACAGCAAATAAGCCACCCAAAAAGTGTGGTTTTGGACCCGCAGATGAATAACTACATCTAATGCTCACAGTACAATTCATTACAATTTTCTACTGTTAGTTAGATGCCATGTTCTGTGCTAAAAATTCTATCTCCATACTATGTCCATCTGTTCTGCAGGCACATATGGTTCTTCAGGCCACTGCCTTGATGGTTGTTTTTTATTCTTTTAACTTCAGCATCAAATAATTAAGTTTCTTAACCTATTTACAGTAACTGCAAATGTCTGCAATACTGTTACTGGCAAATTCTGTCTATATGGACCATTACTTGAAATTATGAGGAAATGCACATTAAAAAGAATTAATATAAATTAAAGGTCTTCAAAAATCTTTTTACCTCCACCAGCCTAATGGTACTTCCCTGTTCCAAACTTTTGCCAACACCCTTACTGGCAGAGGAAGATTAGTCAGCTCAACGAGACATATCTCTCTGCAGATTTGCCATCGCCACAGAGACCATTGGGGCCTCACCACTCGACTAATGAGTTGAGCCAATCAATGCCCAGCCAGATGGCGGTGATTGATGACTTTGAAGAGACAAAGTGTCATGACAGACACCTCTCAAGACACTAACGGGTGAAAGCCGAGAATGAACAGACTGGAGAGGGGCGTGGGGATCGCAGTAGAAAGGTCTGGGGAGAGGGAGGCGGACAAAAAATAGATTGACCTTTTTTAAGCAGGAGGCTATGTCGAACAACCAAGACATCGACTCTGCCTCATCCCTAGATGTTCTATTGTTCCATTCTTTTCCCTGTAGATGTATGGTGTACATTAGCTGCCCTAAAAGAAAGAAGCCACTACCCATCTAATGGAAAAGTGTCGTCTTGGAAAATATTTAATCCAAATCAAAAAATAAACAATGGAAAGAGTTGCAGTGTTTTTGCACTTAAAATAGCTCTTTTGCCCTGAGCACCCTAGCTGTGGGTACAGCATGGAAAGAAGCTGTATCATGACAGTTAATTACTGAGGGCAGCATAGCCACCTGGTTGATCAGGCAGTAATCACAAAGAGCGCCACAGTAATATATTAAAACTCAAACGAAGGGCACAAGGACACAGACACAAAACCGATAATGCCATGCAATGCAGTGAACATGAAAATAGTGTGTTGTATGTAAATTCAGATTTTTTTTTGTTGCTTTTGCTTTCCATATGGGTTAGGGTTATTTTCATTTGCTTTTCTTTTCGTTCTCTTATTTTTGTTTATATATAACCCCTCACTGCTCCACTGCTCACAATTGTTTTTTAAAACATGTCAAACAAATAAAAATCCAAACAGAGATAAAAAACTAAAAACGGGCAGTCACATCACAATGCTAAATGTCAGTTTCCCTGTGTACATGTAGTGCCTGAAGCCAGAGTTTTCATAGAGATTCACTTTACTTGAAGTTTTCAAAGAGAACTGAAACCTTCAGTTACATGTAAATGATAGGTGTAACCGCATAAACAAATATTAATTTTTAATATCCAGTTATCTGTAAACAGAGTCAAATAGCATCTAGTTGTAGACTATGCCAGATAGACAGGGCTAGGGCGTCCTTACTAATGTATATTATATATAACATATACAACAATAAACACACTGTGAGTTGAAGCACAAACCAACCCACGGTAGTGGGATGTCTGCTACAGCTGGCCTGGGGAGGAGTGAGGGGTTAGGTGCCTTGCTCAAGTGCACTTCAGCCATGGTTTATTGGTTGGGGACTGAATCAGCAATCCTTTAGTTACAATCCCGAAGCCCTAATTAGTAGGCTACAGCTGATTACAGTACTATCGGTCATGCCATCTTTCAGTTGTCTTAACTTACTGAACAGTGCTGTTAGCTTAGATTTTCTTTAGACTCAGTCAAAAAACAGCCATCTCTGGCAAATAAAAGAAAATGGGCCTGAAATGAGGTTGTATTACAGTACGGGTTGGAGAAGACAAGGAGAAATCTAAACAGATAATTTCAGCACACAATTTCTGAAACAGCAAATTAACACTAATGCACCAAATCATTTTTCTTCAAACTCATAATGTGTTTAGTAGCACCATATCCCAAAATAGATGTACCTAGAGCAGAAAAAGTGACAATAAACCTCATAAACCCCCACATCTTGAAACAATTCCTGTTCAGAAAAAAAGTTTATTTCATTCTCTTTCTTTGTAAAACTTGTGTGGCTCTTTTTGGAAGAGGCACAACATGACTGCTTAACCTCTTTATATTCCCTGGAATTTAGAGGTTCCTCTTTGCTCTGGCTCCTTCAAAAACCCAATCAAATATTCAATCCCGGCTCTTTCTCTTATCAGCCATAGCGCAGCCCTGGACTGATGGGACTCCACTAGGGTCGCAGACATGCCAGGAATCTCAAAGCAAATCCACCAAAACAAAGCTGGCCCTCTCAAAAAAGAGCCGCTCTTCAGAGCAAATCAATAACTCCCTCTGCTACGCTAACATTTCTCAATTGCTTCATTGAATTTGTTTGCCTTCTTCTCTCCTTAGGTCTTGTCCATTGTCCCTCTCTTAAACACATTCCTTGTCTCCCAATCGGTTTCCCTCTCATTTGCTCTTTCATGTTAAAATGACCATTGCTATGATCTTAATTTAGAAATCCCATGAGGGAAATAAGGAAATATGGCCATTATGCATGGAATGCCACAAACCCGTGTCTTGTTGAACTCACTGTGGCAAGAAATTGGGTCCTTTTCATGACACAAAAGAGGTCAAATTGATTTAATTTTAACACGCACTTCTGAAAATGTCTTGTCACCACATTTACAACCCAAAGCTCACATGTACGTGCAAGGAAAACAATCAAATCTAATTACTGCATGCTAGCGCCTGGAAATTGACAGTAATCAACTCTGAAGGGCATTGTTGCATTGGCGGCTCGACATTAGGGTAAGGGATGATACTAAATAATTGCTTGTGAAAATTTTAGACTCCAGAATAAATGAGCCACTTTCTTGTACAGTTTTCTCCTTCTCAATGTAAAATAAGAGGATAAAGACAACTATTTACTTGGGGTGGATTACTGGAGGGTGCAAGAGACAAAGCATGAGCAACGATAAAGATAAAAATGACAGTACAAATAGTGGCGTTACATAGTGCCATTTTTTTGGCTATAGATCTACTGTGCTTAATTAGCGCTTCAAAACATATCCTGTACCACTGTGACAATCAAAGAATGCAGGCCCACACAAATGTAGGGAATTCTAGTCTGAGACAATTGGACACTTATTTTGTTATCATTAATGAAAGGTTGGGTATGAATGTAGAGTTATGTCTGATAAAACAGTTATTTCAGCTGTTAGGAATGTGTACATACCAACTAAGTCAGCAGTGAGGTAAAAGAATAAAATGGCCCTTTCTAAACCCTTAGTCTCAGTGCATCTGCTCCACACACGCCAAATCATTACACACTTAGAATTAATATTTTGCACTATACTTAACTCCTAAAGTTTAAAAAGAAATATTCTTTGCTGTCAGCAGCAACATTTTCGTCAGTCCTATAAATACCACACACACTCCGTTCACCTTTGTATCTCTCACATCTAAGGGTGATATTTCATTATTTATCTTTTTTATATGACCATTTAGGGAAGATCGGGATTTCAAATGTCTCTGACTCTGTCTGGAGTGGCATCACTCTCATTGTAATAACACATGACACAAAATAATTCCATATTTGGCACTGAGGAGAAGCAATTACATTGCAAAGCTTGTTGCGCTTCCCATCTCACTCTTATACAAGTTTAATAGCCAACCTCCCTGTAAGCTAATGGACTTCATGCTGTGTCAAAGCAATTACTTTTCTAGCACAAGATGTATTGGTGATACAACAGATTTGACAAGGCTGTAAAAGATGAATATATATTCAGAGGATTGAAGATTTATTTCATAAAAAAACATTTAATGCAATGTCTAAATTCAGGGAAAAGATAAATGTAGAAAAAAAGCATGTAAAAGAAAGAAGAAAAGAAAATGAGGAACTTCCGGTGGACTTAAATGTTTATTTGATCTGAAACCTACTAATTTGTTTCTGTTGTTTGTGAAATTGTTGCAGATTTTTGTATTCGTCTTTCAAACAGCAGTATCCCCCCACTGGGAGACTGTTGGTGCCTACAGTTGAGCTCTGCAATAACAGACAGGGAGGAACCTACAGTTTAGAAGCTGACAGGATTGCTTGGGCCTCTGCAAACACAGACATCAGTTGAAACGCGTTTTCATGCTGTTATAGCCCTCTATGAGGGCAACATAGCTGTAAAATGTAAGCATCTCCCATATGAACATTTCCACCATTTCAACAAGCGCACACCTCAACCTCCTTCCCGTTTGAGACCACCTCTTAGACATACCCAGCTGTGCTGATACAGTAAGAAGCGTCCCTTGCCGTTCTTTTGCTAGAGGGCCACAGGGTGTTTAAAATGGCTGCTGTGCTGGTGCGCAAATGTTAAGAGTCTCTAGGCATTTTTGCAGTCGATTTAATTGCTTGGCATTTGCATACTGAGAAGTTTATCAGTTGGCTCAGCTACGTATAATAGCATTCAAATCACCAGAGGGACGGGCCTGCTTGGGGCGAAAAAACACAAACAAATGAACCCCTCCTTCCCATCCTCTCCAGCCTTGCCAACCCCCCCACAAGAAAAGGGTCTTGACTGCAATGATGGGTGATGGACAGAGAATGCCAATTAGTCGCGCTGGTGTGTGTCGAAGCATTCATATGCAGCGTGCCTGGTGAGGCATAGTGGCAAAATGTTAAGGCAGATAAAGTCATATTGCACTTTGAGTTAAGTTGTGTGTGACGTGTTTTGCTTGGGGTTGAGGGAACATGCTAATCTGAACATGCTAAACTAGTCAACTTAGTCAAAGCAAAGTAAGGCAAGGCAGAGTTTGGCAAGGTTTAGTTATATAGCACAGATTATACACAATGTGGCCTTCATAAAGGAGACATAAGAAAACAAACATAAGGTCTGATGAAGACTGATCATATACCATTAATACTATGGAATAACAGGGAGGAATATTGGGGAATATTGAAAAATAAAAGATAAAAAAGGCTGAAAAATGAAGATAAATAGAAGAAAATTAAAGAATAAATATTTGTGGATTCGCATAGAAAAACTTTAAAGCAACACCAAGTAGTTTTGAAAATCGCATCCTTTACAGATTGGAACGGAAGCTTGCTATAAGGCAAGTCAATTGTAGTTTTACTTAAACTACAGCTTGCTACCCAATTGGGAAAACCATTAAAGCCAATAGAGGGCCGTACAGCAAATGCAGCAAGTATCGTTCACCTTGTTACGAGTTGATGAACCACCGAAACGATTTTGAAAACATTATTTTAAGGTTTTAAAAAGTCTTTGGTGCGGCTTTAATTTGTACGTTGGAGCTTTTGAATGTAAATGTATTAATCTCATAAACTTGCTTGCATGACTGATAAGGGTAGTGCAGTCCTCAGTTATCTTTTCCATGCACGGGACATCCACTGTAGCTTTTATCACCTTCACAAAAGTTTGAACCATCCACATGACCGTGGCAAAGGCTCATCACTGGCATGATGCTGTTTTGTTATGATCATCTTGGGAGATAACAACTGCAGCAGGGTTACACTGTGTGTCTGCTTCAACAGTGACATTAGCAGAGACACTGCTGTGAAAAGGTTTTAATGGAGATGTTGGTCAACAACTGAAGAAATTTATATGCAGAACAATTGCAGTATAACCTACCCGTGTTTGGACTGTCTTAATTGCACAATCCAATTGTCCAAGTATTGCACTATAGCCAGCGGATCCAACATGATAGCTGAGTGTTTGGAGGCATGCTGAAGTAACAGTGGAAACAGAGACTGATGTATCTGTCTGAAACAGCAATTTTAACTAAGACCAAGATGTTGCTTGACCAGACATGAAGCATGAATGGATATTGACCAGTAATTAGCTTGAACAATAGACAAAGCACATTGACTGAAGATGATGGTCAACAACATATTTGACGTCAATACCCTGACGTCAAAGCAACCATGGTCCTTGGAAGGCAGTCAATCAGCATCTGACTCCATACTGAAGGTTACATGGATCCTGAACCCATTTGAACTACAATGCTAGTTTAGTTGGTTCACCTTTTTCTTTATATTTCTTTTTCTCTTTCATAAAATTAATACTCATTATTTGTGCAATTTCACAACATTTTACATTAGTATCTCAAGCTCTCAATCTGCTCAACAACACCCAAGAAACAATGCTAGCTAAAAGCACACAGTCAGGTGTAAGCCTGACTCAGGTAAGATGTTGTCTACGCCACACACAGGCATCACATGATCTGTAACTAAAATCATTGGAAATTGCATTTTTAAACACATAAACAAATCACAATGCACTATAAAAATGTTGTCTCTGTGAAAACGACTATTTATGTTGGGCTCATTGTATCTGCTTTTACTCTCTCCTTCATTCGTTAAACAGCACCACTTCGTCCCTGAAACCTCCTGCATAGAATCTCAATTCACATTACTGTGTATAAAACCAAGGATAAGCATGTGTGTACGCATCTGCTATATTTAGAACATGGCACTCTGCAGCCACATGTAAAACCTTTGCTCCAGACAACTTGTCATTTATGGTTGGAAACTTGGGCTAAGAGACAATGAGGGCCTGTACGCGCAGACACAATATCATCTATACAAACATATAAGTTGAGTGTAAAGACTAGGTCTTTTAACCATCACTCACTTGTTGTGGCTGTGACACTTCACTGACATTGTGTGCCTTGCTTTTCTTGGAGCCCTCTAGGAGTAAAATAAACATGAAAGGGCCTCGCTGCTCTGCATGACACCTCCCATCACATAGTGGCGTCCAATGTGTCACCCTGACGGCTCTGCGAACCCTCACAGCTGGGGCTAAGTTGTGGCATAGCGAAGAGCCCAAGCCAATGTAATATTGATAGCAATGCTGTTAGGTGAGGATGGAAATTCTTACTCATAGAAAAAAATCCAGTTTGTGTGTCATAGTGCAGAGAAAGACGAGACAGATTTCATAAAGCAACCGTGATAAATAGCTACTTTCCACAGACTGTTGGCTAAATAGTGATAATTTGATAGTTAAGTTCAGTTTAACACAAAAAAAACATGTGCATGTGAAATTGAACTTGTAAGCTTTTGTTTAGGAATGCATGTTAAAAAAGAGATTTACGATTTTCCTCTTATGGTAGAGCTAATTATTTACATAATATACCATAACATTTTTTGGTGATGTGACAAGTGTCAATGAGTCAATAAGTGACAAAACCTTAACTATGTACACAATCTCAAACACACACACACACACACACACAATAATACACTGGCAAATAAGTGTGCTAGAAAAACAAGTTGTGACTTTATAGGAGAAAACAAAACTACCATGGATAAGTTAGATCTGCTGAACCCATGGCTTAAATAAGAGACAGAGAAGTGAAAACAATTTTAAAATGGAATGGGTTCTCCCTGTCCCCTGGTAACTCATCAACAGCTATCCAGCAGGCCTGGTTTGAAATATTCAATTCAATTTTACACATTCAACACACTCTCCTTTATGAAATCAAAATGTATGAATATTAACCATCAGACAGAACTCACACATGGACATTAATTTGTTTGCACTGCAAAATAAATGAGTCTGAAAAAAGCATATCAAACATTTATGTAAGAGCGAGAAATGTTTGTTAATATTCATATCAGGTGGTCAGTATGATGACTTGATGACTCAAATATCTGTCTCAGAGACTTGTCTCAGACTCATAGAAGGAAACATTTCTTTTATCTATCGATTACAAGAGTGCACATTTACACACTGATTTTCTCTCTCTCTCACTCTCTCTCAGTGAACTCAGGCACATCATCACGCAAACTAGGCCCTGTTCCAAAGATAACTAGGTTTGAGGTTAACTGGGAGTAAGGTTGCATGGAATGATATAACCACTAATGTGTGCTGCTGAGGCTGACATTTTGAAAGTGAGAACCTGATAGCCCTGCTCAAGGTCACCAAGTGGTGTCGGCAGGCAAAAGAATGAGAACATTTGTCACAACTTAGAGACAATGGGAGAAAAACGAAAGAAAAAAAAAACATGAAACTGAAAGTGAATTTCTGTAAATTGGCCCCTTTTCCAGGCCTTAGTTTTTTACTCTTGTTCATTTGTTGCATGACCTAAGAATACCCGCCCTGCAGCTGATTGATGTTCTCTTCAGTTGCATCAAATACCAGAACAAATCATGTGGTTTCAAAACCTGTAGTGGATAGAAAAGGACAGAATTTAAAAAAAAAGTCCTTGCCTAAAACAAGAAACACATTTTTCATTGTAAATAAAATCAATCTCTGCCATGATTCTTTTCTGCAGCTTCAGCTATCACGGTATTTCAGGATAGAAAGAATGCTCTCAGATATAGTTGGCAGGGTAGCATCAGTACACAGGTGTGTTTACATCTGTCTCAGCCTTACTTCCCGTCCCCTCATGCCTACTGGCAGATGCTTTTAATGAATCCCCCCGGATCATCGTTGGCCAAACAACAGAGCAGCAAAACAACATTCACTCCAACTTACATATGCACACGCTCACAATACACACAGCTCTCTCTTTGGAATGACTGTGATGTCTGACCTTCCTCTAAACAAGCCCAGGAGCTTTGCTTCAAGGTCAACAGTTCAGAGGAGACAGTGAGCTATTGAGACTGAATTACTTAGCTACAGTCCACTGTAACCTTTCAGGCAGTTATAAATGCCTAGGTATGACCAATGACAATGGCCTGGTTAGTGAATTAACTTAATGTCCCTTGACATGTGGCTAGTAGTGATGAACTTTCATCAGAAATGACATTTTTCACTGGCGGAATGCCAAATGTAAGAAAAAATGCCACAACTCTCATGTTTTTCATTAAGCATTGTTAGCATTGACATGCATGTCATAAACTTGGTTAATTCAGAACCACTTAAGTCAAAATAGCTATGTATTTAATAAATCCATTCATATGAAACTTCCCTAACCTTCCACGCACAGCACTGTATAGTATAACATAGGCCACTGTTTAAACTTTGAGACTTCATATAACCAGTTGTGGCACATGCAAAAAAAATTAAACTCTATTTGCGAGGTCTGCATGGACTAGATTTTATCAGTGGGTGTCGGTGCTTTATGTACATGTATGCTAAATGTGCTTGTTTACAATCCTCTATTTGTTTTTCTGTCAGTATTTGCTCATATGAGATGTGCATTTGTGTTTGTGTGTTTGTATATAAAGGGCAGAAAGAGAACATATCCCGGCCCTACACCCCACCCAACCTTTACAATACCACAGCCGATGAGCCACGGCCACCATCTCACCAGCTGTGGGTGATTTTATTCTTTCCAGTGTGTTCCATCTCAACATAATCAGAGCCCTAAGAGCTGCTGGCCACTCGTTGCCATGGGTGATGTGCTATACTTGGTCCACCCCTAAACCCTCCACCCTTGACTGCCCCTTCCTCGTCATTCTGACACACATTCAGCAACAAAGGTGGGAAGTTATACAGTTCTAATCAAACCATTTATTCTGATTGGATGAGACACATTCTGTGCCTTACTTGGAGTGGTTATATACGATACTATACCATTGGTGACTCTTGACAGCTAGCCATCACTCTGTATTTCCCATTGAGCTGTCTGAAGTAAATAAGTAGCCTATTTTTTAGGAGTACATGTAAAGACTGCAATTAAAAGAAAACACTAGAACAAATTACTTATTCATTACTTATGTCTGTAGACATGATAGCATGTATTCGCTGGTCTTTAGTTCAAAACAAAGAAAAGAAACAAGAAACCCAAACAAGAGTTGCATAATGTACCTTAAACTCAGCTAAAGCAACAAATTTCCATCTACAGTGTAAGCATTACTTATTTTTGTACAGTGTACTGTAGAAACAGTAGTCATTTTTAGATTACTAGCTACAGAAATAGCTTAGTTTTGCTAAGTCTGTCAGATACCATAACTTTCCAGGTTGTTTTGCTTACCATTCCCATTTCATGGTAGCCATAGAAAAGTAGAAGGTCAAGGGAATGTCCCTGTTGATCATAGGTGTCAAACTCTGGCCCGCGGGCAAAATCTGGCCTTCGTCGTAATTAAATTTGGCCCGTTAGATCATATCAAATGTGTATTAGAGCTGGCCCACCATAGTGAATGCACCTCTAATGCTATAAGTCTCTGAATGCTTTGAGTGCATTGGCCTCTCAGTTGGGATCGCCTATGACGCCTCCTTTTCTGATGACAGAAAAGGAGGCGTCATAAGCAATCATTAGCATCCATGCTACCAGTCACCTTGGACAAACTTAACACACCCCTCCCCAAACATGGCAGATGTTAAACAGGAACTTTCAAGACAGGCAAAAGGCTGATTGGCCTGCAGATTCATCCCAGTTTTTAATTTTGGCCCACTGTGAATTTCAGTTTGACACCCCTGCTGTAGATGTTTCCACATGCAATGCTTTAGAATACATTTAGTCTAATCTTAGCAGTAATTTTTCGTACTACAGATTTTCAATCTAAGTAAGCAAAAAAAGATTTCAAATCCTATATTCCAATATCTTCTATGGTTATTTTTACACATAGTTGAGTATTTATATAAACAGATCCTACAGAGCCTATAGGCTCTGTACTTTCTTCTCTCCGTTTTCCAAAACAACTTTGACAATAACTCGCATAAATGCTATCGAGAGCAGCGATGATCACGACATCCTCACGACATCCTCCACGACGGTGGTGGTGACGCGGTCTGGCTCTTTGACAGCAGTTCAGAAATTGCTGACCTCCGATCCCTAATACGTCTCTGCTCTCCTAGATAACAAAGGACCTGTATTTGCACATGCAAACTTGTTAAAAGTGCTTGCACCAATGATAATGTAATTGGTATCTGGAATGATTCCAAGATCATTGCCAAATGTCCCACTTTTGGTGCGTAGATTGCCTAAAACTCTGTTTTCTCAATTTTCAAAACTTCCACTTTTTTAGATATTTTTTGCCTTTTATTCAGATATTGACAGTGGAGTGACAGACAGGAAAGGATCGGCAAAGGACCACAGGTTGGAATCGAACCCAGGTCGCACGATGGCTTAGCCCGCTAAGCTAAAACCTCCACTTTTGCCAGAGTTTTTAGAAAGAATCGTTTTCTGAAGCACAAATGAAGGGAAAAGTATCTGAAAGTATCTGTAAGAGAAATGTATATGTATAAAAGGGCTAAAACTGTGTTTGGTGTTACTCTGCTGACCATATCATAAAATCCCTATCCTGAAAGAGACAATCTTATAATTAGTCATATATATTTTCTATAGATTAAGACATTTACATTGCCCTACAAAGCCAAAGAGCAGTAAGTGCAAAAACACCAAACTGAGAAAAACTGCTTTTTGTGTTTTTTTTTTATAGTAAAACCAAGGCAGACTGCAGTAAGTGCAAGTAAACTGTTAACAATGGCACATATTGCACTTTGCATTGGTTTTACTCTACTTTTCCATACAAACTGCAAACAAAAAATGTAAATATTTCTAAGAAATTGATTGATTTCTAATGATTTTTTTACATATTGTAAATCTGATCCTGCACTTCTGATTTGTGCAAAAAAAATGTTTTTGAAAAAATACACATACTGCTCTTTGCCTTTGTAGGGCAGTACAGTATAGTACCATATGCTCATAATATCTATCTATGTGTTATCCCCTGGTATTGAATAAGAACCCATTCACATAGAAATCAGCGTGGTCGTGTCTGTAACCACTGGTGTGCTTGTGAGTCTGTGTATTCACACCAGAGGCGCTCTCCTGCTCGAACTCCTGCCCAAGCTCTCATTTAAAGTCTATGGAGACCGTGTAATACAGCACGGAGAACGCATGAAACAAGAGAATTTATTTCTATCTCAGGCAGACAGTCTGGGAGCTGCATATGAGCTGTCTGTTTGCCACGGAGAAGACACGTGTGGTGTGCATGATGTAATTTGTTTACATGCGTTCTAAACAAAAACGCAAATACTGCTGTGTGAGTGAGGTGTAATTTATGAGGAAGGTGGCAATCACTAATCAGAAACGAAAGGCAAAGAAATGATGCTAAATACCATTTACATGTCACATGTGTGTGTGTGTGTGTGTGTGTGTTCTGCTTGTCGACTAACTTGTGCTGCAGTAGATACCCATTTGAATAGCATGGTCTACTTGTCTCAATTCACCATTAACAATGCTTCAATAATCACATTTGCTGCCATTTGATGTCATGTTTGTTATCAGTGTCACAGCGCACAGCCCCACATGCTCACACACACATTTGGATTATTTAATTGAACCCACCAATCATATCACACACACACACACACACACACACACACACACACACACACACACAC
>JAGFZM010000925.1:160268-175497 GCA_017657215.1 Limnothrissa miodon
TAAAGGACTCCCCCTTGTACTTACATCCTCGTCTGAAATATTCATGCAGGGGTTTAAAAGGACAGGGACGGGATAGATGTGTGTGTATCTGTGTGTGTACCGGTGGTGCTGTGTGTGTGTGTGTGTGTGTGCAATTGGATGTGTGTGTGTGTGGGGGGGGGGTGTTGGTGTTGGTAGGGAGAGATTTCCCTTGGCAAGGCGTTTTGAACAGAGGCCCACTGGAGAAACAGGGTGTCTCCTCCTAATTACCTAGCGCAAACAATGCCCAAGGGCCTCATTTTGCAGAAAAGGCCACAAACACACACACAGACACACACACATTTGTTTTTCTCTGTTTATGCACAGAGATGCTAATCCTTCTTCAGGATTAGACAATCCTCAGTGATACTCACATGTCACACTCACCAGTGTGTATGTGTGTGGGGGCTATATGTGTGTGTCTGTGTATGTTTTGATTGCTGGAGAGTTTGTGGAGGAGGGGGAGACATGTTAACTTTGCTAACACCAAACTAACTTCTTCCTTCCAACCCGAGGGAATTTGTTCCCTCATCCTCCTTTTTGTCACCTGCTTGTGTCCTAGCTCACAAAGAGGAGAAGGAGACGAAGAGGAAGAACTGAAAACAAACACAAAAGCAAAATAAACTGCACCGCAAAAAACAAACACAGATTCAGACCCCCAACCCGCCATCACTATGATAGAATGACTTGGGTGTCGGGTGGATGGCTGGTGGGTGCGGTGTGTGTTTGTGTGTGTGTGCAAATCGTATTTACCTGAGTAACTTTCAATGCGTTTTGTTTTCTTGATTTGTTTGCATGTTCTTAAGGCACGCTACCTTGCAGGAAAGATGCACGCTCGGCGCTTAAGCCGCCTGTTTACGCAAGGATTTGTGTCAGATTTCCATTCGCCTGTGCAAACACCGGCGCGGACACACTGCGCCTGCCACCTTGCATTTGTAATTGCCTTGTGTTTCTCTGGCTTCAGGAGAAATGCGTTTATCCGGGCTCCCAGTATATTGCACCAACATCAGACAGACCAACACATGTGGTAAGATGACCTAACCTGTCTTCTTATTGGTCATGCTATTAATTACACTTTAAAGGGATAGTTCGGTTTTTAACATATTGAGCCCCTTTCACAGGTTGTCTAAAATGAAATAAAGTGGTTGACACCAAAATCTTGATGATTGCTCCTGTCTCGGCTATTTGGGAAATATAGAATCGCCTCTGCCTGCCTTTAAAATGGCTAGCAATGGGCATGTGTTGTTTCTATCCTTAAAACACTGGTTTTTAAAAAGTGCTACTTATGGAGTGCTTAGTGGCATTTGCTGATGTTCCAACCCAAATATCGTAGCAAAATACAGTTTCTGTCATGTTTTATTTGCCATTTTGTAAGTCCCATAGGGATCTATTTGCTCCTTCATATAAACAAAGTGCCAAAAAAACATGACGGAAGCTTTATTTCGCTACGATACATGTTTTGGAACATCATTGAGCACCACTAACCACTTGGTGAGTAGCACTTTTTTAAAACCAGTGTTTTAAGGATAGAAACAACACATGCCCATTGCTAGCCATTTTGAAGGCAGGCAGAGGCGATTCTACATTTCCCAAATAGCCGAGACAGAAGCAATCGTCAAAATTTTGATGTCAACCACTTTATTGTATTTTAGACAACCTGTGAAAGGGGCTTAATGTGTTAAAAACCGAACTATCCCTTTAAGCCCTTCACTAAGTGTTAGGATTCTACGCTGTTTTAAAAGCATTCTGTCAAAATGTAAATATAATTTCCTCTCTAGTATATTCTCACTGTATCTGAGACAGTCCTGGAAGCTTACACATACACATACTTCCAGTGTATGTGTAAGCTTCACACACATACACACACACACACACACACAAACACACACACACACACAGCTATACCACAACCCTCTTTTCCAACACTTTTCTTTCCGTCCTAACCGTTAAAAAACACCCCGCACACTTGCACAGTCTACTGGGTGTCAGTTATACCTCCTAATTAATGAGTTAATTAAAAAGGTTCTCGAGTCTCCCCACTACGTCAAGGCAGATATCCGTATATATTTAGCTGCATTTCACCCTTTGTAAAGGGCAACTTTTGAGCTCCTCTGGAAGGAGAGAGAGATAAAGAGAGTGGAAAAAAGCAGCAATGACAACCTCTTTCCTTTCAAAATCTGTGACACTATGTGTCACACTCACTTAAGGCCAGCGAGCTCAATGATGAAGTCTCTGGTTGGCGAAACAGACACAGAAGGTGACACCTTCCCAGGACAAGGAGGAGACAGGGACACCATTTTGTCCCCCTTTTCTCTCTACTCCCATGCTGGCACTTTGACAGAACTCCCTGCCTTGCAGCAGATGTATGCAGGGGGAGAAGATTCCATCTTCAAAGTTAATCTACAAAGTCAGATTTTGTACCCAAAGGATTTTTTTGAGGGGGGGGGGGGGGGGGGGATATATAAACAGGAAAAGGACATGGTTTATTCAGGCCCAGCTAAATAAATAGCCCACTCCCTGTGAGGTGGTCTGGGTCAGGTCACTGTGATGTGTTCAATGTCACTTGTGTTTCTCTGCTCTAGTATTGGATCAATGGGGCCCAAGGGTCCCATCAGCAATCCCACACCTGATGCTCGCAGGCACTCTGATCCTCTCTGACCTTCATCATAACTCATTTGTGTGGAGAGAGAGAGAGAGAGAGAGAGAGAGAGAGAGAGAGAGAGAGAAACAGTGAGATTTTAAAAAAGGGCAAAGGAAGAAGAAAATGATCCATGTTTGCATGCCTTTAATGAGCCTCTGTGGGTCTGTCAGTCCTTGTCCTCTTTCTACCTCTTTCTTTCTTCATCTCCCCCTCGCTTACACTTTCTCTATCCATCCTTCTCTCTCTCTCTTTCTCTCTCTCTAGTGGGGTCAACCTTCTAACAGCAGCACAGCCTCGAAAACCACTTGCCATTTACAATTCTGTCACAAACATCTCCCCAAAGACTCGGCGGTATGGGCCGCCATGACAGTAAACTAAGAGGCTTATTAGCAATACATGATTAAGTGATTAGTTGTTAATCAGTGCGGCGAAAATACTGATTATGTGGAAATGGAACATGGGTTAAAAAAGGAAACATCTAAATCTTATTCCCTCAAGCAAATGTCGAGAGACCTCTTTCTCTCCCTCTCTCTCTCCCTCTTTCCATCAGCAGTCTCTAAAAAACACCCTGTAACATCTGTTTAGGTTTTGAAAGAGAAGCGTTTTAATTATGAAAATTAATCTTGGACTGAGTACTGTAAACATGTTTATTGACCTAATGCCCCGTTGTGTGCATGTTTACTGGGTATAATTGGTGTCCAGTCTCCTACAAAGATAGATACCACTCGGCGCTTCGTACATTTGTCTTAATCTCCTGTGACCTACATCTCAGGCTTCCACTAAGACCATATCCTCCCTTAAACAGAAATTTCACACCAGATCCTGGCATCTGCTGTTCTGGCACTAAATCGTAATTGATGACTCTGACCTTTTAAGAGTCCGGCATATTCAGTCATTCACAGCTCCAGGCGGCGCTCAAGTCTTTAAAGGCGTGAGCTAACAAATAAATTACGCCTGTAGGATAATGCTGTTGCACAGTGGAATCAGGTGATGAGGGGAAAGCATCTCTTGGCACCTGAAAAGGTTAATCTTCCATCTCGTGCACATTTGAAGTGCTTGACATAGGCTTTCCTTGACATCAAAATCACACAAAAAAATTACACTTTTTTTCTTTTTGTGTCCTTATTTTTCTCATTGGAAAGGAGAAGCACATTATGCAGGGTAGAACTAGAATAACCTTTGCCAATAAATGATAAATAGGCCCATTGTTAAACATCAAGCCATTGATTAATAATTAAAAATCAATTTATGATATTTTGCATGGGTGTCTGGAACTACAATAAATACAGTGGGTGAAACCAGGTTTTGACGATTAGTCCTGGCTTGGATAGCTGGCTAATTTAGAAAGTTTCTGCCTGCCTCAGAATGGCTAGCAATGGACAATCGAAATAATATCCTTAAAGCCACTATGTGTAGGATTTATCTTCTATTTATCTTCGTCTTTTATTAAAAATACATTTTTATTTTAAAAATATAATGTAAAACGATGGTAACTACCTCCATGAATAAATTGTAGTGTTCCCGTAAACTTGGTAATTTCCATTTATATATAGATGTGGCTGGGTACCAAATGAGAATATCCATTTTGCGCCGCCATTTTCAAAATGAGGACCATAGGAAATGAGGACCATGGGAAGGGAAGGGCTAATACATTTTATTCAAACGTGTGCAGTATACCACTTTGCCGATAGATGGGAGAAATTCTCATACGAAAAAAATAAAACTTACACATAGTGGGTTTAAAAGTATAAAACATACTGAATGGCTAGTGGTGTTCGGTGATGTTTCAAAACAAGTGAAAACATGAGAGTAAATTACAGCTTCTGCCATGTTTTATTTGGCTTTTTGTAAATCCCCTTGATTTCTGTCCAAAAACTTGCACGTTGATATTTCTCTGCCAGATTCAACTACTCAGAATCAGAATCAAATATGGAGCAGAAGTTTATACATGGTTGTGGGCTAAAAAATTTTTTTGACTTAAAGTGCAAAATAAATTGAGACAAAAAGGTTTACTTGTTTTAGAACATCAGCAAACACCACAAAACACTCAGTTGCACATTTTTTGAGACAGCTGAGCTGAGACAGAAACAATGGTTGCAATTTGATTGTCACCAATTCTATTGCATCCTAGACACTGAGAAAAGGAGCTAATAAATACTGGAATTATCTTTTAATAAAAATTAAAGGTCATTTAGTATATTTATCGATATATTATACATATATTGAAAGGTTAGTAACTTAAAAAAATGTGATAATGTAAATGGACTGCATTTATATAGCGCTTTTCTACTCCTACGAGCACTCAAAGCGCTTTACAATGTATGCCTCTCATTCACCCATTCGCATCCATACTCCCGAGCAATCGGGGTTCAGTATCTTGCCCAAGGATACTTCGATGTAGTGGAGCTCGAACCTGCAACCCTCCGGTTGCCGAACGGCACCTCTACCACCTGCGCCACCATCGCCCTACAATGTATGAATGCATACTGAGGTAATGAGATTACTGGTTTGATTCCTGATCAAATGTGGGTGAACTAAACATCACTCTTATGCACTGCAGAGGCACCTAACATGGCTGACCATGCTCGGAAATGATATACGGTATGTACATTGTGTGTTCAGTGTGTGCTGTAGAGTGTGTGTGTGTATATATATATATATATATATATATATATATATATAGTTTTAATAAACTATAACAGGATTTTTAACATTTACTAATATATTAATAGGCCATAACATAGAATATATAGGCATCGGTTATTATAAAGTACTACAAGCTATTCTGTATGCCTCAAATCCTCAGTTTGGCCCTCCCTGACATTGGCTCATTGGTGAATCACAGACCCGAAATAGCTTGACCACACTCTCACGGTGGGTGTTATGTTAGGTGTTGCCACAACACCTCCTGACTGGCTAGATATTGCATGTAATCCTCCTTTCTCCTCATACAGTGCCAGTCTACTACAAATCGAAAGCCATTTTTTTCTGTTGGCATCTGATATCTCAAAACATCTAATTAAAAAACGGGAAGGAAAAAAAAGCTTATGAACATCTCAGACAAGACCTGGATTGGAATTGATTCAGATTGTTTGGAGAAACAATGCAATGCAAATGTGTGTTTTTGTGTGTGTGTGTGTGTGTGTGTGTGTGGCTGAGGGGCGCTCCACACAGAGGAATCTCTCTACATGGTGTTTGTTTGTCTGCGGGTGCAGGGAGCTGTGTGACCTGGAAAGGCTACAGGCACATGTGCACACGGCACAGTTTAGCTGGATTCCCGACACATGACAGCATTGTAAGCCATGACACAAAGTCTCTGAAAAGCCTGGCAAAAACCCCTTGCACAAAACTCAGCCAGCTACCCACGGCACAAGGCCCAGAATCTGGTCCAGCAAAATGGAAAGAGGAAAATGAAAGGGAGGAGGAAAGGATGAGAGAAAATGGGGAAAGGAGAAGAGGATGAAGGGAGGGCAGAGTTTGGAGAGAGAAAGAGCAGGGGAGAAGGTAGAGAGAGATAAGGTTGAAAAGGAACTTTTTTTCGTTTTTGATTCCAGTAGGGGCAAGGAATTGTGGGTGATGGCACATATGGTGCTTATCACCACAGTTAATGAGTGTCCATGGCTAGGAACCAGCGGATGGAGTGAGAAAGAGAGAGAGAGAGAGAGAGATTGAACAAGAAAGTGAAGGGCAGAGAATGAGAGAGAAAGTGGATGAGAGTGGGAGATTGAAAGATGGCAAGGAGGCATGGGAGAGAAAAAGTGAGCGCGGTGAGGCGGATGGAGGGAGGGAGAGAGGGAAAGGACTGACATGGAGATCAAAGATGGACCATACGGAAGACTGCCACCTCGGTCTGTCTGTTCACGTCGCACACACTCAACTTTTTTTTAATGGGTGCAAATGTATCTGATGGAATAAGTTTGCACCATATGCATTTTAATGAAACAGAAGTGTCTGCACATGTGGTACGCGTGCACTTGTGCTGTATAGGAAGACGTGTGTGTGTGTGTGTGTGTGTGTCTGTGCGTATTTACAGAAGTGTGTGTCTGCAAGCCCAGTGGAGGATGAAAATGGCAGAGGAGCCCAGAGAGTTGTGATGGGCTGGCTGGCAGAGCTGCCTTCTGCCTGGCAGACTATATGAAGAGGAATAGCTTCTCTGGGAGAGGGGAGGGGCGGAGCAACCCATGCCCAGTCTCTGGCAGCCCATCCTGGCCTGAGCTGCTGGCTGCCATGGGGAGGATGTGGGGACAGACACTGTGAATTTTTAAACCCAACTCTTCAAAGGCCAGGAGGACATATTGAGGCTCCATTTCATGTCATATATTCGGAGGGTCCCCACCTCCCTTTTTTCAAACTGTGTAATTTGCTCCTTTAGTAAATTTAAACTGATTCAGTGATACTCTAACACGAGGGAGTGCATTTTAGACTTCCACTTCCACACTACCTCCTCTGGGTATAGTACAGCCTGTGGGTGAGCTTTAGAAGCAGAATTACAGATGGCCTGGAACGGAAAATTACCAAGGAAACTCATTTGGGGTAAAAACATGTTGATGTATTTCTAAAACTTTTTTTTTGTTCTAATAGTTTCGAATTTTAGATTTGCTTGCCCTTTTTTTGTTCCACATTGGTTTTTGATTTCTTTATATATAAACTTGACTAGCCATTGTGCTAGAAAAGAATGTAGACCTAAAGCAATACT
Organism: Limnothrissa miodon; assembly: GCA_017657215.1. Taxonomy (NCBI): domain Eukaryota; kingdom Metazoa; phylum Chordata; class Actinopteri; order Clupeiformes; family Clupeidae; genus Limnothrissa; species Limnothrissa miodon. Next base: position 167,624 of record JAGFZM010000925.1, read on the forward strand.
GATTACTGACTACTACACAAACACACACATACACAAGCAAAGGTACATGCAAGTCCAGTTTCAATTAATGAAGGTTACTACAGTTCCATATGTCTCACACTCTCACAAGGATAAAGAAAACACACACACTTAATTCATTCGTTCATTTATTTTTCTTGATTGTCAATTCACTGGACCATCAGTCTGTCAACTAGCATTGAGTTTTATGTATTGAGAAACCCAATTATCACTCAAATGAAATCCAAGAGAGCAGCGCAGCAGAATCAGGTAAACACAAAACCTTGCTTTATTTAGTTTATCTCTCTCAGCCTCTCACTACTCTACACAATTGTAGAGAGAATGAGCTTCAAGCATCAGCTATCAAAAGAGCAAACAGATTTTAGACCAGAAATCGAGTATTTCCTAAACTACCGCAACCGCAGTTGCTGCTGCTGCTGCTGCTACGGCTGTGGTGATATTGGTGGTGTGGCTAGCGTTGCCGTGGGTATTGGGGCAGTCCCCGAGCTTGCTCTAAGAAAACACCTCTTGGCAGAAGTGGAGCGGAGGACTAATGATTCTCCCCATTCCTCTGCCGCAATGACACCCCACCCGCTTGATCACTGTCAGCAGCCGCCTGGGCCTTGTCACTGGGTCACCTGCTGTTTGCCGGCGACATCAAGGCGCTGTTCGACAAAGCAGGCTGCAGTTAACCAGAACCGCGGCCAGCGGCATTTGCATGTGGCACAGGTCCGCTAACATGTCTACTCGATTACACGCATTTGCCTTCTCCTTTCCCCTCCATTTGTTTCCTGCCGGAAAGATTGATGAGTGGCTTGAGCTGACTGATAGGGCAGGGAGGTATGTGGTTTCCACACCAGCCAAGAAAGGCCCCCTCTGGGTGATTAAGACTTCTCAAAGTTACATCCTCCTCGTAGTACTCAAAGACAGTTTATCCTTACCTGTTTGTGGAAATAGTGGCATGCTGATGGACTTCAGTGATAGATACAATTGGTTAGAAGTAAAGGCTAGACTAACACTACGTATTAGTGGTTTGTGCATTCACACTGATAACCACAGTGAAACTGGGTGCACTGAATGTACCAGCATGGAACACTCATAATGGCCAAAAAGTTCAGTGTGAAAAGATGGACACTAGTCACAGAGAATGACATCCATCTTGGCTACAGAACAGTTAGGCTGGGGACATTGACTGGTGTTTCAGACTTGATTAAAGGAGAAGGCCGGTGTGATTTTGACCAGGGCTGTACTGAAAGATGTTACAGAGTACAAACATATATCCAATACCGACCTCCGGTCACCCCCAGCATTCCGCATTTTACACCGTTTTAGCCAAAGCTTTCATTAGCCTTACACTGCTACACTAGAGGCATTGCATAGTCTATGCAGCTGAATCGCTATTTTTACACCATTAACAAGGTTCAGAGTAACTCCACATTTTATTGGTAGACTTCTGAGAGCCCTGACATTTAAAACGAGACAATGACAATTTTGAAAGTGTACAGATACTTTATAAAAAAGACAGTTTATAAAGACAGAGTTTGAGTTTTTAAAGAGGCTCTCAGTAAGTTTATGCAATCATTTTCATGGTCATAAAATCGCTTAGAAATTATTTTTTTCTATTAGACTGGCCTGTTGTGTTTGAGCGATTGAGCACACTGCTTGCTGTACAGTCCTGTACAGTGAGTACGGAACATGCAACGTGTGAGAGAGAACACCGCTAGCAATACAGCTAGCTGTACAATGCAGCAATACAGCTAGCTGTACTGAGCTCTCCCTAAAGCTTTGTGGCGTTTAATGCAGGGTTGAGTTACTGAGTTAGAGAAGACTTACTGAGCGGATCTTTAGCTTTGTTTTTGTCTGTCATGTCCGCGTAGTGTTATAGAGAAACTACAGTAAACATCAAGAATCCACACTACGGCAGTAGGTCCTCAGTGCACACTGTGCACTACATTCCAGTGCACGCACAGAAGGGCAGTCACAAGAGACACAACCTTTAGTCATAGTTTTTTTTTTCACCAAACCATGTTGTTTCATCTAGATAATATGGAATGTACGTTTTTTTGTGCTTGTTGAGGTCCTATTCTTTTGACACAGGACCTCAAAAAAGCCAGAGAGACAGAAATTTGTCATGGCTGTAGTATGACTCCATTGGCAACTGGCAATTTTTATTCCTCTTGGGCTAAGGAAGTTACTGAAAGCGAAAGTAAACTTCTCAGAAGTTGTAAGAAGATTGTCAAGAAATTTGCATCACACCTTGAAGAGATCAAGTTTTTGAAAAGGCAAAAATTCAACAAGTTGCTTTGGTATTATCTAAATGTCATTGTACCTCATATACTTAATGAGCATAACATTCTTTAACAACACTCCATATTTTGTAAATGCATAAGGGTCACCTTAATGGTCATCTTCCTTCCTCACCTTCCTCAGAATGTGCAAAAACCGCTAAAAACTTTTTTGAACTATGAAGCTAACAATTGTAAAAACTTGTAAACTAATGTAGTCCGAACACAGACATAACAGTTATGTTGACTGACAAGGTAAAAACACAGACATAACAGTTATGTTGACTGACAAGGTAATAAAAAAACATAATATGACTCAAAATTGAGACTGACAATTGGGCTAACAATTTCATTTTTGCAATAAGGGAAGCTGAGCCATTACAGTTACTTTGAAGCTGGTAACTGGTAACACTAAACACCACAATGCTGTTAAACTAAGTTGGGCCCAATTTCCCAAAACCTTCATATCGCTAAGTAATTCTTAACTTATACCTTTACCTCTCTCTTAAGAACAACATAGTGAATAAGACTTGTAAGAGATGGTTTGGAGAACACACTTAAAAAAGTAATCAACTTCGGAACCTACGTCATTACGGTAAGCGCGTTACGTCATTTCCCCCACTGCTTGTGTTTGTAGCTGTGTGCCACGTTAGTCAACTGTCGAGATTATTATAGATTTATTTTAATTCATCCACACGTTTGTGTTCTGTGTGCTACACTACTGCACTGTTAACACTATCTTAGATTTATTTTACACATTCCCGGTCTAAACTGTGTATCATTATTGCCTCGCTGCCTACACCCATAGTCCACAGCTAGTGCTAACTACTTTGGACACTGCACTATGCATTCCCCTCCTTGCTCTCCTATCTGTTGTCCGGCTTGTCAGATGTTTAGTTATTCCAAAGCCTCCTTTAGTGATAACGGTACGTGTAATACATGTAGACAGCTTGCCAGCTTGGAGGCGAGGATCACAGATCTAGAAAGTCGCTTCCACGTATTAGCCAACAACAGCAACTTAGCATCAGCTAGCCCTATTAACCTAGCAAACGTGGATGCACCAGATAGCTCACCCCCTAGCCAGCTAACCAGTCCACCGGCGGCATCCCCTTCGCAGCAGGGACAGTGGGTTACGGTGAGGCGTTCTAGTCGCGGAACTAAGTCCCAAGCACACCACCAACCACTTCAAGTTTCAAACCGATTCTCCCCTTTAAGTAATCCTCCCAACCAAAATAAAACTCTGGTAATTGGTGCTTCTACAGTACGAAACGTGAAGCTAGCGACACCATCGGCCATAGTCACTTCAATCTCTGGGGCTAGAGCGAGTGACATCGAAGCCTATTTGAAAGTGCTAGTGGCTAAACGAAGTGTAAAATACCCTAGGATAGTCATCCACACTGGCACTAACGATGTCCGGTTAAGACAGTCGGAGATCACTAAAACAAGCTTTATTTCATTGTGCAGGTTGGCACAAACGATGTCAGACTCAGTAACTTTCTCTGGTCCCATACCTATTAAACGCGGTGAAGAAATTTTCAGCAGAATTTTTTCACTCAACCAATGGCTGTCGGGCTGGTGTGCCGATAACAATGTGGGCTTCATTGATAACTTTAGTTCTTTCTGGGGAAAACCTGGACTTTTGAATCGAGACGGCATTCATCCTTCGAGGATGGGTGCTGAGCTCCTTTCTAGGAACATTGACCGGCACTTAAACTCGGCGTGTTCCTGACATACCAGAGTTGGTCCAGGTAGCAGAATTACTGTCTTACACAGATCTCTGCCGCCTCACCGTCAACCCAGCAGGCAGTTAGGGAGAGTGTCCGCGACCAGACAAATCGCAAAACAACCAGTTAAGGGAGTAAACAGTAGCAACCTCATATTTATAAAACCAGAAACAAATAAACGTGATCAGAAATCACAAATGAAATTCGGATTACTAAATATTCGTTCCCTCTCCTCAAAGACCGCCCTAATAAATGAGCTTATTACCGATAATGAAATTGACATACTTTGCCTAACCGAAACGTGGCTAAAACCGGACGAATACCTTCCACTTAATGAGGCTACTCCTCCAAGTCACTTTAATTACCACATACCTCGACACAATGGTCGTGGCGGTGGTGTTGCCACAATTTATAACTCCAACCTTACTATGGCTCCCAAATTTGAATATAAATTTAAATCTTTTGAGGTCCTTGTTCTCAATCTTATGCAACCTGACAAAACATCTAGACCTAATATACCCTTAACGATTGTAACGTTATATAGACCCCCAGGCCCCTATTCTGACTTTATGACTGAATTCTCAGAATTTCTTTCCTCACTAGTCATTAAAACTGATAATATTATAGTGTTGGGCGATTTCAACATCCACGTCGATGATGTAAATAATAGCCTGGCATCAGCGTTCCAATCCTTAATTGAACACATTGGCTTTTTCCAACATGTTAATACACCCACACATAAAGGTAGTCATACTATTGACCTTGTTCTAACATATGGTGCACAAATAGAACAACTTGCTATCCTACCTCAATGTCCTTCACTAACTGACCATTCCCTAATAACTCTAAAGACTACAATAGATTCTACAGCCCCTAACTCTATTTGCTACCACACTAGACGAATAACCTCCCAAGCCACAAGCGACTTCATAGATAAAATTCCTTCTCTTCTTGAACCCTTAATGACACAATACACATTAAAAGGCCCTCCTCCCAGCCCTACTCAAGTTGATCAATTAACTGATAATGTTATAGATGCACTTTACACTACATTAAATTCCATTGCGCCACTTAAAAAGAAAATTAGAAAACAAGACAAAATTGCCCCATGGTATACAGCACAGACACGCTCAATGAAGCAAGCTGCACGTAAACTTGAGAGAAAATGGTATGCCACCAAACTTGAAGTGTTCCATCTTGCATGGAAAGACAGCCTAAAAGACTATAAGAAAGCACTTAATAATGCAAAAACAGAATACTACTCCTCACTTATAAATGATAATAAAAACAATCCCAAATTCCTCTTTAACACAATATCACGCTTAACTAAAAGTAGGAATGAAGTGACACACTCAATTCCAATAACATTAGACAGTAATGATTTCATGATTTTTTTTAATGATAAAATTGAATGTATTAGAGGTAAAATAAATAACACCATTCAAACCTCAAATTCAGCTGGTTCCCCTATAATGGAAACAGCAACCCCTAGCCGACCTATAGCATACCTGGACTCGTTTACACCTGCCAGTATATCTGAAATTATCAAGCTGATCTCATCAAGTAAGGCCTCTACTTGTCTACTGGATCCAATTCCTACTGATCTCCTTAAGGCTACTCTCCCTAGCCTAGCTGAGCCGATACTTAATATTATAAATCACTCTCTTGCAGCAGGACATGTTCCCAAACTTTTCAAGACATCTGTCATTAAGCCTTTAATCAAAAAGCCCAACCTTGACCCTGATGTCCTGGCTAACTACCGACCTATATCCAACCTCCCATTTATATCAAAGATTCTTGAAAAAATAGTGTCTAAGCAAATTCGTACTTTCTTGGACGCATATAACATTCAGGAAACCTATCAATCTGGCTTTAGAGCATACCATAGCACAGAATCAGCCCTAGTAAAGGTCTACAATGATCTCCTTATCTCATCTGATAATGGATGCATTTCATTATTAATCCTACTGGATCTAAGTGCTGCTTTCGACACTATTGATCACAGCATCCTACTACATAGACTTGAGCATATGATTGGCATCAAAGATTCTGCATTAGCCTGGCTCAGGTCATACCTTACTGGACGTTACCAGTTTGTACATGCACATAATGAAGCATCATGCCACACTGAAGTCAAGTATGGTGTGCCCCAAGGATCAGTACTGGGACCTCTGCTATTCTCCCTTTACATGCTACCTTTGGGATCTGTTATTAGAAAACATGGCATTACCTTCCACTCTTACGCAGATGATACCCAACTATACCTTTCAATGAAGCCTAATGATTGTACGCCAGTAACAAAACTTGTTGCCTGCCTCAGTGACATCAAAAACTGGATGACTAATAATTTCCTTTGCTTAAACTCTGATAAGACTGAAGTCATGTTGATTGGCCCTAAAAACCTGACCAACACTTTACCCCATCATCAGAGCTTACTTAGTGACCTTTCACTCACACCTAACACAAAGGTCAAGAACCTTGGGGTGTATATTGATCAAGACCTCTCTTTAAATAGTCATGTAAAGCATATCTCCAAAACCTCATTCTTTCATTTACGCAACATTGCTAAGGTCAGAAAATTCCTTTCTTTTGAGGATGCAGAAAAACTAATACATGCATTTGTTACCTCCAGACTTGACTATTGCAATGCACTGTTCTCTGGATGTGGTACTAGCTGCATCAAAAACCTTCAACTAATACAAAATGCTGCAGCACGAGCACTCACAAGGACAAAAAAATATGAACATATCACACCTGTCCTTGCTTCCTTACATTGGCTTCCTGTTAAAAGCTGAATTGATTTTAAAATACTTCTCCTAACATATAAAGCCCTTAATGGCCTTGCTCCAGCATATATTAAAGACTTACTTGTTCCCTACCACCCTTCTAGACCCCTAAGGTCACAGAATGCTGGTCTCCTAGTAATTCCTAGAATATCAAAATCAACAATGGGCGGAAGAGCTTTCTGCCATCGTGCGCCTGTCCTGTGGAACAAACTCCCTTCTAACATTCGTCAAGCGGACACTCTCAACACCTTTAAGTCTAGACTCAAAACCTTTCTATTTACTGACCCCTTTAGTTAGGGATGGTGTATGGTAAGCCACATCTCCTCAGGGTTTTATTGGAAAGGACTGCCTCTGCTGTAAGCTCCTGTCCAGGGCTTGGTGGCCACTGACCATTTCCTTTGGTGGTGTTGGCTTGTTATACATCGTACCTTAGTTATGCTGCTATAGTTTAATGCCGCCACAATCCACCCATCTGTTAAGCCGTACAATTTTCACTCTGTCTTTCTCCTCCTCTCTTTTCCTCTCCACTTACTTCTCTCTCTTCACTTAGCCAACATCTGTATATGGTTTCACATGCAATATAACTCACATTCTCAGAAATCTGATGGAGACTGTTCTAACTCATCTCCTCTCTGATTTTCCATGCCTTTACCACCCTGCCGTGAGTCATCACTGCCTTCCACTGCCTGCGCCTGCACCTCCTGGGTTCTCCTGGGATCTTCTTCCAACGTGATCCGGCGGCACTCCTGAATGGTCCTCAACCCACTCCACTGTCCATGCCACTGCCTCCCTGCTGAGGGTCACCCCTGCCCTCCACTGCCTGATCCTGCATCTCTGGCTTCCTGGGCGGTCTGCCTTCAGCTCACAGATGACCCTGACATGATTGTTACAGCCTCTAGCTGGCCCCTGGCTTGACTGCGCCTAATGACATGGGACTATATCCTGGGATTCTAATGGGACTCCTATATTACTGTACTTTATTTACCAAAATTTTCTTGTAATATGTATCTAATGGAATAATAGTGGACTACTCACCATCTAAGAGACTGAAAACCTGCCCTAGGCAGTTGGGTTAGCCCCTT
>JAGFZM010000926.1:4311-27597 GCA_017657215.1 Limnothrissa miodon
CTCTCTCTCTCTCTCTCTCTCTCTCTCTCTCTCTCTCTCTCTCTCTCTCACACACACACACACACACACACACACACACACAAATACAGCAGTTTGCTTCTCACTGTACAGGCTAGGCACAGATGGAATAAATGTTGAGAGACTGACTGAGTGGCCCTCACAGGATCAGAATATCAGATTCGTTATGAAGAGTTTAGATGCAGAAAGCTCCATGTATATTTATAGTGTAGACAGTAGGCTACATCTGTAAGGTGGAGTTAGTGGCGCAATGGTGATTTGGTCCCATCTGTGATTCCTCCTCATCCAGGCCACCTAGTGGTCTCAAAGATGCATTACAGGCCACTGGTCCACTCTCACACGCAACATGAGTGCAGAATGTGCTTCCTCTTCAGGTCACTGGAATGAACTGCAAGTTGATTGGCTGAGATGGGATCAGAAGAGTCCGGGTCTTGGGTTGTATGTCAGTGGCGCCCTCACATGGCTGAATGAGGTATCGCTGCATAATCTGCAGATGGGAGACGGCAAAATATAAGGCTAAAATCTCAGCCATTTACAAAGGAATGAGAAAATTGGAGGATTCCAAAAATTTCTATGGCATACAAATGAATCTATCTATCTATCTATCTATCTATCTATCTACAGTAGGAATATGACTAAAATCTCTACAACTCTACAGAATAGCACAAAAGCCAAAAGGTCACTAGCATTTCACTTTAGCATTTAGCAAATACCTTTGAAGGTACAACTGACACCAAGAGGCAACTGGCGCTGATCTTTGGCTCACTCATAATAGGACATCTAGAAGTCGCCACACACACAAACACACACACACACACTGACCCGTGACAAGGCAAAGTACATCTCCAGTTCTGCCACCCTCTTGCCCACGCAGGCTCGGACACCCACCCCAAAGGGGATGAAACTGTAGGGGTGGTGTTGCGAGCGCTCTGGCGCCCCCCTCAGCCAGCGATCGGGAATGAAGCGCCCCGGCTCCGGGAACTCCCCTTCGTCGTGGCTCGCTGCGTAGTGACACAGGTGGAACTGGGTCTGAAAACACACACACACACACACACACACACACACATAAAGTGTAATGACTGATAAGGTGTGTGAGGGTGTCTACATGTGTGACACACAAGTGTGTGCGTGTGTGTGAGTGGTGTTTATGTGTGTCATTCAATGAGTATAAACTCAGAGGATAGTGAGTGTGTCTGTGTGTGTGTTTGAATTGAGGACTGTTCTATTGCATCGGGTATAGTCAGTTCAGTTGATTATAATGGAGGCTGAAGTGTTAACTTGATGCTTTTATAAGCTATCCACTGAGGCCCAAGTGTGCAAGAGTAGGGCAAGAGTGAGCGCATGTGGCTCAATGCTGGCCATGTGCCACATTTTACACAAAGACATGCTGTGTGTGTGTGTGTGTGTGTGTGTTCTCTTGAGAATAACAGTATCTATGACCTTGTAGGACTTACAGCACCACTGCTGCACCTTAAAAGAAATGTCCGCAAAAGAGCTGAAGTCTGATTTTATGTGAATGTATATGTGAGCGTGTGTCTGTGCATGTATATATGTGTGTTTGTGTGTGTGTGTGTTTGTGTAAATGTTTGTGTGTGTGTGTACTGTATGTAAATATCTGTATGTGACTGTGTTTTTGTGTATGTACCTGTATATATGTGTGTGTGTGTGTGTGAGTGTGTGTACATAGAACACAGCATGCCAGAAGCTACATGCCTCTCTCTTTAAAAGTGCTCACTGCTCAGTGTGCTGGAGCAGTCACTGCATCACAGGCAGGGAAAAGAAAGAGAGGGAGAGAGGTATAGAGACAGATTCTTTTCTCTCTCTCTCTCTCTCTGTGTATGTGTGTGTGTGTGTGTACGATGGAACACAATGCACCTCTTTGGGAAACCAGTAATTATCCACAACCACCTCATTCTCCAGAGTCACACGGCCGTTGCCCGGGACAACGGGATAGAGCCTGGGGACAAGCAGGAACACCAATTAACAACAGGAAGTGTCAACGCAACAACCCTCAACACAGCACAGCACAGCACAACTGGATATGACACAATACAACACAGTACAACACAACACAACAGCACAACTGGACATGATATAATACACCCAACACAGCATAGTACAACACAGTGCATCACAGCACAGTACAGTAGGACACAACACAACTTGGCACAGCACAGTACAGTACAGTACAGTACAACACAGCACAACACACCAACCAACACACCACACAAAACAACAACCATACCAACACAAAACACCAACCACCACACAACACAAAACAACAACCATACCAACACAAAACACCACCACACCACCACACAACATAAAAGAGAAACCATACACCAGTCATAGCAACACAAAACACCAAACATACTATCACAGAACAGTCTAGCAACACAAAGCACCACCCATATAACACAGCCATCAGCACTTTAACAGGGCATAAATATATGACACTCTTACATCTTTGTCAATATATGACAATTTTACAGGACTTTTATTTCAATAAAATAAATACATAAACGGGGGCGCTGTGGCTCAGTTGGCGTCATACCATGAACCCAGTGACCCAAGATTATTTCCCAATCCTACTTCATCTCTCTCTCTCATTTCTTACTGTCCTATCAGATTAAAGGCATATATATATATATATATGGTATATATACAGGGTCTTTGGTGATGAGTGTATATATATAGTACAGCAACTGAACTACATTTGTGTAGAAAACGCACTACAGTATATGAATCTACATGTATGAATATAAAAAGAGCTAGTGAAGGGACTGGGTAGGTATCTAGCATCTAAACTGTACAATGGGTAGTGTGTTCGCCTCCAGACAACATCTCTAGGAATGCACCAGACGGCCAGCTGGCACCGTAATGTACACTTTATCTAGTCTCATGGGGTCATGGAAAGTACACACACACACACACAGAGAGAGAGAGAGAGAGAGAGAGAGAGAAAGCTCTATACTGTACACACAATTTCACAGAAACACACATCTTCACAGACACACACATATTTACACAGTTATCCATTTGCCTGACTTGGCATTGCCAAAGCTATTATTGACCTCGATCTTGACATTGCCCACCTTGAACTTTTGTAACAGTCTTTTATGCTCACAGGCAATGTAATTAGATACACCTGTTTAATTGCTTGTTAACACAAATAGCTAATCACACGACAGCAACTCAATGTATTTAGGCATGCAGAGGTGTTCAAGAGAACTTGCGCATAGTGAGATTGTGATCAGAATGGGGCGAAATGTGATTTTAGTGATTTTGAACTTGTACAGTATGGCTGTTGGTGCCAGACAGGCTGGTCTGAGTATTTCAGAAACAACTGATTTACTGGGATTTTCACGCACAACCATACTGTAAAAAAAACACACTTTCAATTTCAAAAAGATAGTGTCCGGGCTGTTTTCAACTATTTCAACAAATTTGAGATAATGAGTCATGGAGACTTTTTAGGTACAATAAATCCACTCAACTCACTATCTCAAATTTAATCAACAGATAAAAGTTAGGCAGTCTGGACACTAACTTTTTGAAGTTGAAAGTGTGTATTTTTTTTATTTTTTTTTTTTACAGAGAATGGTCTGAAACGAAAGAAAAAAAAATTTAGTGAGCGGTAATTGGAGACACAAATGCCTTCTTGTTGAAGTGAGAGGTTGGGAGAACGAACAGGCTGTTAAACAAAAGCAACAGGAACTGTAACCAGGCGACCAGACCACATGGACCCTTAAACCTTTCTGAACAATGACAGCCAATGACAGATCACCTCACCCCACCCTCTCACTTGTGCCTACCGGAGCGTCTCCTTGAGGACGGCCTTCAGGTAGGGCATGTGTGCCAGGTCCTCGGAGCTGGGCACGCGTCCACCCGGGCACACTGACGTCACCTCCTGTCGCAGCTTCTCCTGCACCCCAGGTTCTCGAGACAGGTGGTACAGGGTCCAGGACAGAGTGTTGGAGGTCTGCACACACCGCATATTACATGTTTATTACACATGACACACAACCTTATTCGCGGCTTATTAACAATTACTAATGAGCTATAAATAAGATTATTCACAATTATTACTAATTGGTGATGAGTGAATATTTATAAGATAATGCAGCTAGGACAAGACAACATTTAGGTAGTTAGGACAAGGCAATAACGATTTTACGACAAAATGACAATGTGCTTATACTTTTATATAAATGCTAGAAACAATAACTCACTGAAATGCTTTTTGGTTTAAAAGACATTAAGTCACACAGTGTCATTGATTTTACAGGATGCAAAACAAAGCATCCTACTGGTCTAATCCACCCTTCTACACAAATGTATACTGTATATTAACATCTTGCACAATGTAAAACTGTAATTACACACAGAGATAGTAGTACTACTATTTTAGTAATTACTACTTTCGTCACTTAAACAGATGAGTGTTACATATGTGACATAATTGTCTGTGTGTGTGTGTGTGTGTGTGTGTGTGTGTGTGTGTGTATGTGTGTAAGGGAATAAGTGCACAAACACTGGAGTACTAGGAGCTGGTTGGAACATGCCTCAAGAATGCAGCCAAACCTGCCATGATTACTAGAGAGAACATCCAGACTGTTGTGTGTGTTGTATGTGTGTGTGTTGTATGTGTGTGTGCTTGTATGTGTGTGTGAAAGAATTAGCACATCACACTCAAGTATGCATTTCTACTCCTACAAGCACTCAGAGCTTCACATTCACCCTTTCACACACTGCTGGCAGAGACTGCCGTTTAAGGGGCCAAAGAAGGTGGGGTTAAGTATCTTGCTCAAGGGCACTTTCATTGGGTCAGGCAGAGTTGGGGTCGGCACCTCTACCACCTGCACCACCACCATCCCCCTGAAGTGTTTATTTATGTGTGTAGGTGTGTCTGTGTGTGTGTGTGTTTGTGTGCCTGCATGTGTCCTCATGTGAGTGTGTGAATATCTGTGTGTGTGTGTGCATGTTTCTATGTGCGCATGTGTTAGTGGATATACTATGTGACCTCATGCCTGTAGGTATATGTGTGTGTGTGTGTGTGTGTGTGTGTGTGTGTGTGTATTTGTGTGTTCTTCCATGCAGCAAGCAGTTTGGAAAACACAGATTGGAGGTCTTTCAGGTTCTGTTAGAGATTGGGGGAGTATATGATCGTGTCATCAATATAAACAAAACAGACATGATGTCCTAGACATATCAATAACAGGAGGACAGTCAGTCAGAGGAGAGCAAGAACAATTTCATTTGAACATCTTTCCAACTTAATACAGACGTCCACCCCAATTTCTTTTTTTTTAACTTCTTTTTTTACTTCAATTGCAAAAAAAAAATCCCAATTATAAATAAATAAGAGAATAAAACGCCTCACCGAGCCGTGTGTAATGAATTTAAAAAACTTTGACAAAAGTCCATGCAAAGGGGCATATAAGTCCATATAAAATACTCTACCATTATTTTTTTTACCTCTGTGACAATGACAACCAGGTAGATTTTCTCAGTCTCAGTCATAACTGCTGTTTTTTTCTACAATACCTACTGCAGTACAACTGCAGTGATTGGACATGAAAAACTGCATTAATGAAAATAAAGGCATACAAAAATACTGCATTTTACATACTACACCAGTGGTTCCCAAACTTTTTTTGCTGGCCCCCCTTTGATAGAATTTTTTGCGCCATTTATTTCACACATTATAATTAATATAAACCCATTGTAAGGGTCAAATCTCAACCATATTTTTAAAATAAATAGTGGACTGCCATAAACTGTGATGCTTCATCCTCAGCTTTGTGTTAACGTGGGAGCTGCGTCAAGAATTTGTCCATTTTATGCTAGCCATGTCATTTTGTTTAGCCTTCTGTATTTGCATTCATTAATTCTTCCCGCCCCCCCTGCATTTGCTCTACGCCCCTCCACGCCCCCCCATCCCCCCCCCCCGCAGCCCGCCCCCCCAGTTTGGGAACCACTGTACTACACAATGCAATATTTGGAACCGAAAATACTCTATTACTGCATAGAACAAATGCAACAAACAAACAAACAACAAACATTTTTTTGTTTTTTTGTAAGGAGTACTTCCAGGGTGAACTTTTTCTGAATAACCTTTAAAGAGACAAGCTTTCTCCACATTCAGATCATTATACAGGTTTCTTTACAGAGGATGAAACACAAGTCACTGAATTTTTGAGGCTTCTAGAAATAGCAACAAAGTACAATTACAGGATTTTGGTATAGGGAGAAACCTTCACAGAATTAGAATAAGAAACTCACACACATACGTACTTAGATACAGTACACACAAACACATACACACACACACTCACCGTATCAACGCCTCCTAAGAGAAGTTCTGTGATGGTGATATAGACCTCCTCTTTAGTCATTTTGCCACTGGAGAGGAGATACGTCAGATACACACTTTCCACCTCTTCCCCTGCATTCACTTGAGACTCAATCTCAGCCAGCTTACCGTCTATAAGACTCTTAGCTAAAAGAAACCAATGACCACACACACACACACACACACACACACACACACACACACACACACTCACACACACACACACACACAGAGAAAGAAAATATAAAAAAACACCACCAAAATATCCACATTTCACACACACTCACACACACACACGTACACATAAATACACACACACAGATAAATGTGTGTACACACATATGAAATACACACACACACACACACACACATACCGACATCATAGAGGTCATCCCAGGACTGCACAAACTGCTTCCAGAAGGGCAGGAATGTTCTGGTCCATCGGGGGAGGAAGAGGACGGTCTCTGAGAGGCTGAGCATGGCCCCCGTGGCGCGGATGAAGCGGAGCGTGTCCATGGGGATCTCCTCCTGAAGGCAGCCCAGCCGTGTTGCAAACAAGACAGACGATATCCCTACGGGGGACGGCCACACACACACACACACACACACACATATAATTACTAGACAAACTCAACTCTGATGCAAAAAAGACAGAGGAGATCCCTACAGGGCACAGTCACACACACACACACACACACACACAGACACAGACACACATACAATTACTAGACAAACTCAATTCAAGATATCCAAATGGGACAGTCAAAACTCCTGCTACTTATTCATGAAGTACTAGCACATTACAAAACAGGAATGTGTGTGTGTGTGTGTGTGTGTGTGCGCCTCTG
The DNA here is from genome assembly GCA_017657215.1 of Limnothrissa miodon. Classification (NCBI taxonomy): domain Eukaryota; kingdom Metazoa; phylum Chordata; class Actinopteri; order Clupeiformes; family Clupeidae; genus Limnothrissa; species Limnothrissa miodon. The sequence continues at coordinate 11,533 of JAGFZM010000926.1, forward strand.
AGGTGATGGTACAGGGTATACAGGTCTGCTTGAGCTAACTTTGTGATGTGCGTGTGGTGTGTGCATGCGTGAGTGTGTGTGTGACCAATGAGTCATCTTGGGCTGATGTGTGTTTGCATATGTGTGTGTGTGTTTGTCCTGTAGGTGAGAGGCCAGGCCCATCCCATGTGCTGTATTAAAGGACATGATTAATTTGATTGCATCAATCACTCTTGCGCCAGCACTGGTATTGTTCCAGCTGAAATATGTTAGTGTGTCTTAACAAAAATAATTTTGCAACTTCAATGTATGACGCATAGCAGGAAGTCCCATCAGAGACCTGTCTGTCTTGCGTTGCGTATTTCTGTTAACTAGAGTTGTTTATTGTTGTTAATTGTTGTTATTAAGTAAAGTAAAGTATACTTTATTGTCCCCAAGAGGAAATTTTTTCTTGGGCTTCACAATCACTGCATCGTAGGTATAAGCAACTCGTACATAATAAAAATTCAACAGTTAAAAAAAAAAAAAATGTTTACGGTTGTTAAATACCTACTACTATTACTTATTTAATTAGTTAAAAAGATGTTCATGTTTGATGTTCAGAGATGGATCTTTTGCTGAAATCCACCCTTTTGTAGGGGTAAAATTATATAAAAGACACCTGAGCCTTAGAATAAGTTTAAGTTTAAATCTCAAAATGGCTGCAGTCGCTTCTACTAATTAATCTTTCCTTGTCCCCATGACATTTTCCAGTGAAGTAAAGGCAAATACATGGATACAGGAAGTTAATACGAGAAAAATGTTCAATCCGGGCCTCGGAGTGTCCTTCCGGTGTCCTCAGTAGTGTTGTATCAAGGTCATGATATCAGAATTCCTCCTCGTTCTCTCTCTGTCTTTGCTCTTCCATGTCCCTCTCTCTGTCTGTCCTGGCACACAGAACTAAGGCCAGGCTCTCATACAGTCTGCATTCCATTCAAGCACCCAAGCACAGCCGGAGAGGACCGAACAAGCACTTTACGCTAGCCTAACTTTACACTGGCCTGTAACTCCATAGCATTTACTTGGGCTGTGATAGTGATATAGAGTACTGTAGACCTCTCTGGTCATTCTGGCTATTTTTGATCGTATGTCAGATACACGCTATCAAACTTTCCCCCCTGCACTCAATTTCTGCCAGCTTACGGTTTATAAGATGCTTGGCTAAAAGAAACAAATGATCACAAACACGAACACCCACAGAGAGACAGACAGACACACACACACACACACACACACACTGTATGTAATAGTAGCTAAGGTAGGTGAGCCAAGGCTAGGCAACTCTACAATGATAGTGCGTGGGTTATTGGTCCGACTAACTTTGGGAGAACAGCCACTGAGGCCCTATGGTTAATTCCTATACACACCTATATGAAAAAAAAACATTCGGTACTGCTAGGGAACGTTTAGAATCCCAGGCCAGGTGAAGGACTTAGGGTCAATTTTCAATTTTATTTGTACAAAAGTCTCGTAGCGCTTCACAGAAAAGAGCACCAATGAGCAACAGGGGCAAGGAAAAACTGCCCATTATGGGTCCCATATCCATATAACATTGATTATATGATATTAAATTGCCAGGCCCGTATGATCTCGACAGAACACTCCTGGCTATTGTCCCTAGTGACACAGCAATAATGACACTCCCTATTGACAGAAAAACACTTTCAACTCGCTACACTTTTCAACACTTTCCACTTCCTCACTCCTGAATGCCACTGAGACAGGTTGAGACATGACGTCATATCAAACTGTTACTGATATCATCTACAATATTTTTACTTCGACCCTGAGCTTTTTAACGCATGTGTGTTCAATAAAAGGCCGCTGCACGCTTGCAGTTAGAGACTGCAGACATAGGACTTCCTGTGTGGCATTCTCTTCTTTCAGCGCTCGGAGCACAGAGACCTCTACTTCTCAAAGTGTGTGGTTCTTGTCTTAAAGTTGTAATAATTTTCCTGACATTCTTTCAGGTGTTGTTTATATGAAGGGGATGATCTTGTTTCTTTAAAAAATTATGTAATCTATAACCTTTCCTTATTAAGTCTCCCACAGCTAAAGTGACTCCACTGTATTTGTCATTTGAAGTGCATGCTTGCACAGCATACAGTACACATGATATGAATGGTGACATGATAGAGGCTGATCCAGCTAATTCAGCAACTAACCACACACACACACACAAGCACTCACACACACACACACAGGCACAAGCACTCACACACACAGGCACACACACAGACACACACACACACACACACACACACAGGCACACACACACACACAACAGGGCAGTGTGGTGATAAGGTGGTGATCTCTTTCCTGCCTCCCTGCCAAAGCCCCCACAGAGACTCACGGACCTTCAAAGCCAAACTTGTAGAGCTCGGCAGCCAGGTCGCAGACTGTGACGCCGTCTGCGCTGCGCAGTCGCAAGGTCTCCAGTCGGGACAGCAGGTCACCGACCACGGCGTGGATGATTGGAACGAATGTCGTCACCTCCTGAGGCTTCAACATCTTGGGGTTCAGGGCACTCCGCAGCCGATACCACTCAGGGCCGGTGCTGGATGCCAACAGCAAGAGACAACATAAAGTACAACATAAGTGCAATATCAGTGGAACATAAGTACAACATCAGTGCAACACTACTGCAACATTAGTGCAACACTACTGCAACATTAGTGCAACATCCTTGAGCAGTAACACAGAGATAGCATTAGCACAGTAACAGTGAAATAGTTCAAAATAGTTAAAAAAAAAAAAATCAGCCTACACAAAACACATCACAGCACAACACAATCCACGATGCAATACAATGCAACACAACACAGCACAGCAAAACATACCACAATAACACAACACAGCACAGCACAGCCACACTTATATCAGACAGGAGAGGAGAGAAAAACGGAAGAGGAGGTGAAGAGCAAAAATAAGGGAAAGAAGAAAGAAACTGGTTGTTTAGGTGATGTGTGTGTGCGTGTGTGGGGGGGGGGGATTAGTAGTTAGAAGAGGAAAGGGGAGAGGAAGGGAGAGATGTATGATGAGGAGAGAGGAGAGGAGAGGGGAGATGGGTAGTTGGGAGAGAAGAGGAGAGAAGGAGAGGAAAGAAAAGAGGACAGAAGAGGAAAAATGGGTAGTTAGAAAAAGAGGAGAGGAAAAGAGGGATGGGTGGTTACAGTAGGATAGGAAAGCAGGGGGAAAAGGAGAGATGGGGGTTGAGGAGAGGTTGGTGGAGAGGATGGGAGAGGAAAAAGTAGGAGATGAGATGTAGCTCACTCCACATGAAGTCCGTAGGCTTGTCCCCGCAGATCCCGATACTCCTTCCAGTGAGATAGGAGAGTGCGGACCGGGTAGCGACCTTCCTGCCGGATAACCTGAGCAATGAGCTCTGGGGTAGCCACATTCACAATGTCAAACGGCCCGAAGCGAGAACGCCAAATTGGACCATACAAGCGACTATGCTCTATCTGCGTGCGCGCACACACACACACACACACACACACACACACACACACACACACACACACACACACACACACACACACACAGGTTGGTAATGTGGTAGCTCCAGTTCACAAAACACAGAATATAAAGACAGTTTATAGCTTCAATAGCACATTTTTACTTGCCTCTTTCTGTACCCTGTTAAACAAGTCATTTTTTATACTGTATAGCGTATTTACTTTCAACACCACCACTGAACTGGGACAAGTGTAAGAGTGTATTTCCCCAAATGGTGGCATATCTCTTTAAGACAAACACAAAGCGTAAACAAAACACAAAAAGGTCAGTCAGTGTGGTAAAGAGGCAGGCTAAGGGATGGATTAGAAGTATGGATTCGAAAAGCCTGAGCTATAGTGCATGCCCACATACAACTGATTTATTCAACTTGTGCTCCTTGGCTTCATCTTATGAGCCAAATAGGCTACAGCTTTTCAACCACTGTGCCGCGGAACACAAGTGTTGTCTGGTGTGCCGTGGGAAATTATCTAATTTCATCAAACTGCCAACCTGTACGCATTTTCTACGATTTGTCACTTAATACGCAAAAAGCCTTTGATTTACTTTGGGCTCAAGTCGCGCACTAGGCAACTCGTACGGACTGGGCAGGCACATGCTGGAAACGTTTGGGTAGTGCTAGTTTTAAACTCCAAATACGGTTCAAGAAAATAATGAAGATGGGTGATTCTTGTTTTGGACCACATATTTGGCTGTCTGTTTTCTGAAAAAAATGAATAATTTAATTTTATGATTTAAACATTTTGTCAGGACCATACCATATGAGGAATGCATGTTTGCCAATCTCAGGGTTTGAAAATATTATAATTATGGGATGTGTTTTGTATACATTTTCCCATTCATTTTCCACCCTGTTGGGGAAATTTAAACAGTAGGCTAATTACCAAGTTTAAATAATGTGCAAGTGGAACAATGCTGAACTTTCTGGGACATGCCCCTTTTGCTATGATAAAAGTTGAGTAGCCACAGAAAAAAGGAAGAAAACAGAACGAATCCTATTCTACCTGCATGGCATGACTCTTGTCGGCGTAACCCTTAACGAATAGCCAATATGCCGTTGTTGCCAGACTGGGTCCAGGTAAGTCGTCAATGTTCTTTAACTTTGGCGAAGACTCTGTTTCCACATTCAACTCGCGGGTCCCCAACTTGTTCCTCTGAACATAAATGTCCACCGACGACGACAGCGGGCAACAGAATCGTTTTGCCCATCTGAACAGTGACGGTGACACTCCGACAGGAACAGACATTTCAAGCACACAGACTGTTAAGGCGCTGTGTGTGTACATACATCTGTCACGGCCGCTTAGGGTAGTCGCAGTCTACTTTTTGGGACACGCCCTCGAAGCATTTAAGCTGCACTCTCATGCATCATTAGCTAGCCCATGTTCAGAGAACACCTGACTCGTTTCCAAGAAAATATAGCAGTTTTGAAAAAATTAGAAAATTGAAGGACGTTGCAAATCTGTTATATTTCGAAACAATTGCATTCAAGTGTAGTAGGCTACGAATTGAAATTCTTTTCTTTGCCGTCCAACTGCTGTAGGCCTAACGCCAGTGTAAGGAATACAGTTATTTTGGTTAGGGTTATGTCAGCTACTGCAATCCATATAGTGAAAATATAATATATATATTTTAAGGTTAAGAGTAGGCCTAATGGGACTGATCTTATTGTCCAGGTTTGTATAGGTTAGCCATAAAACCTTGAGGATTAAAATACAGTTAATAGAAACAAGGCACAGATGTCAAAATTGCACAAATTCTTCCACATTATCCAACCACTCTGGAGTTAGAAAACAAATATTGCATTGTATTGGTGTAGGCTACTTCATCCTTGCTATGGTGATGGCGCTGTACGATGGCTGCCGTTAGCCGTACCTCCACTTTATTTTTCGCCCTCTCTGGGCTTTTTATGTTGTTCTTTTTCGTTTCTGGCTCTGTGCTGTAGCCTACAGGTGGCCTTGAATGTGGTTGTCGCTTTGTTTGGTTCGGCGGAGTTGGAGGAGCTTGTTGGTGTTGGACTTTTTTTTGTGTATGTGTTTACTTTGAATGATGCGTTCCGACCGTCGTTTTTCTCTGTCTGCCCTGCCATCTTTGTCTGCGGAGCTTGGAGGAGGTCAGGCGGAGACCCGTCGTGAGTATTGGATGTGGAGTGCTGCGGAGGTTGCCTGTGGAGTGGAGGACGGGAACTCACGGGAGGCCCGTGTTTGGAGGAGGGCGGCGCTGCCTGCAGATCGGCTGCTGTCCAGTGGTCTCCGACGCGATGTCATCCCCTACTTGGTGTCGCTCCTGTGTCCCGACTTCAGCTCTGAATCCACGACCTCAAAGTCATCTCAGCTCGCCTTCTACATGGATCCTGAGTCCTGTGTGTTTGTATGGACTATTTATGTACAGTGGCTAAATGGCAATGGCTATTTATTTTGTTTTCTTCTTTCCCTTTATCCATCTTCTCTTCAATGCAATTTCACCGCATGTTTTGCGTTAGTGACTCATGTATGTGACAAATAAACTCCTTGAATCCTTGAATCCTGATAAAATGTATACCTACTGGAAGAACGTCATCCCTGAAAAATGGTACAAAAATTCTTGGAAAAGGCCAGATATTGGTAGCCTAGATATTCTTACAAAACCTTCCTTCGTGAGTCACTTTGGATAAAATCGTCTCCTAAAGGCATGAATGTAAATGTAAAAAAAATGATAAAAGATTAAGTTATAAAAAGGGCTGTGTCTTAACAAACATCTTGTGGATCAGAGACAATGTGTTACACACAGGGTTTGCCAGCAGCATAGCATTACTAATTGCACCTTCAAAACCACAGTACAGCGGATGAAATAAATACCTTTTTTTATTATTATTTTCATTGTCTTAATTATTAACAATTTGCAAAGTGCCCCCATGGCTCCCACATGATGTTGTCCATTCTATGGAATGCTCATTAAGTCGACCTCTGACCTCTGCTCAAGGAGTAACCTCCTTGCACCATCATGCATTAAATCTCGGGTTTAGGAAAGTAAAGGAGAACAAATAAAAAATATATATATTAAAAAAAATATGTGTAGCACTGATATACAGATTTGATATAAACAGGCGTATTGGTCACAAACCAAAAGATTTTCTTTTTTTTCTAAACATGGCTTCTTGTACAATAGACAAAGAGGACAAACGCGTGGGCTATATTTTTTCTTGGTACCAGATACGTGTAGTTATTTTCTCTTTTTAGAAAAAAAAAAAGAAACATTACATTTCAAATTTCTACAATTGTACATTTTGTTAACCTCTCCATGTTTAGCATAATCATCATACAGTCTGAATGCGCAAGGCATTTAGGGCGCAGTGTCCAAGGCCAAAATAAAAATAAAAGAAATACTCTCATTTACTCTCACACATACAGTACACACACACATACACACACAAAGAGTTGAATTCAGGACGCTGGAGTGGCAACCATGGCACATAATTACTGGACCATTCCGACACAAGAGCCAGAGGGAAAGGCCAACTGTTCAGGTCCAGTCACACACACACACACACACACACACACACACACACACACACACACACACACACACACACACACACACGCTCAGCGCTCAGGGGGCTTTGAAAATGGCGGACTCTTCTTCAACCATTAGACAGCAGCACCAGTCCTGCTATTTTGCTAGTCATTAGACAAACCCAGGCTGTTCCAATGTGCTCCTTCTGAACTTGGGCTCAAGGGAGCGGAGTGTTACAGGCAGGAGCCCAATAGCGACACCTAGTGGAAAAATACAGGCATAGCATTCCAGCAAGCTGCCCCTGGAAGCTGCAAGGCTGCAATCACTTCCTCCCCAAGAAAAAAGGATCTTTTGAAATCAACCTTTTTTTTCTTGTTTTTTTTTTATCTCATATTTAAACACAGGCAAAGGAATACAAAACCTCTCACACTGTCTCACTCTCTCTCGCTCACACACACACCATGTGCCAAGCATTCAATTTGCAAAAGTATTAAAATCAGTGTACAAATGGCCCACTTGACCAGTGGCACGACCGTGGACCGAATCTGGCGGCGCACCGGGCCGCAAATCCCTCCAGAGAGTGCCATCACGACCTGGGCACGGTTTCAAAAAATGTGCAAACAGTTCAACATTAAAGTAAAAGGATCGTACAAACATAGACAATAACATCACTACACTCTGCAGACGGTGAGTCTGTACAACGAGCAGATGTTCTGCGTTTCCACCTCTCAGCTCAGACCGGGTTAGAAATCTCTTCTGTTTTGTCCAGTGGGGGAAAGTACCCAGGCAGCACTCATTAACATGTCCAGCCAAATCCAGGTGAAACATTTTGGTTTGTTTCTGTCTTACAGGTAAGAATTGGATATCAGTGCGGCAGAGTCCCCACCACTGTTGCTCACCATGACAACCAGCATAGCCCCACTATAGTGATGATCACAGACTCTACATCTGTGGGTGTTTCAGCTGAACTTGGGACACTTTTGCCTCTCTATCAGTCAATAGAATAGAATGCACAAGCCTCTTCTATTAGCCAATAGCAGTGATGTTTACTGGTGGTTCACTCAATTAACCAATAGCTATGTAGTTTACTGGTGGGTCAGATTAGCTAATAGCTAAACTGTATAGTGGTTCACTCCATAGCCACGTGCAAGCGCAGGCACACAACCTCCATGGAAACAAAACTGTCTTGACATCCCAAGGGTCTGCCGAGCCTTACTGAGGGCAGCCTGGAGAGCTCTCAGAATTTCTTCTCTGGGAGTTCTGGAACCCAACCAACCAACCAACCAATCACCCAGATAGAGAGGAGCATAGGAACACAGGTGGCAGATACCAGGTCAGTCCTAGCTTGGCTGCCAGATTACAAAACTAAGCTATTAGGGCTAGCCTGGCTAACGCGACTGATAAGCTCTTTGGAGCTTAGTCTGGCCAGGCTCAGTTACTACTGAGATTCTGGGAGGCGGGCTTAACCTACGTCCATCAAATGCCTCTGTATTCTACTGGGAGAATCTACAACCAATCATACCACGCAGTCTTGTTCAAGCTCGTTTCTCATTGGTGCCCTCGAGTTTGGGATAATAATTCCTCTAAATTGGCAGCCTGGCCAGACTGACTTGCTCGTGAAATTGAATGTAGCGTCACAGGAAGTATGGGCGGGCCCAGGCTAATTAGGGCTAGACACAACAAAAACATCTGGCACACGGTCTTTAGCCTGGTTGCATGAGTATTTGCATAAAATTACTGTGCCGTTACAAAGGCTAAATCACAAACTTTTATTGCCAATAAACAGCAGCTTTTTGATTTGGGCCTCTATTGCATTGGCATGACAAGGCATGAGCAAGTATGCAATGGCTGAACCACGTTTTATTGGATATGGAGGAGGCAGGTCATAGTGAGGTTCAACCAATCAGCTGCAGAGGAGCTGCAGCACTCTGGGACTAGAAGGCGGAGTTCACTGGAGAATCATGCACCTATCCACTGCACATCAACAATCACATGGCAAATGCACACCAACACTACGTTGACTGCGCACCAACAACACGACATGGCACACAAAGGTCGACTGTGCCAACTGCTAGCCAACAAACGCACGGCAAACGTCCACCTGCATCAACTGTGCCAACTGTGTGAAAACAACTGCATGGCAATAGCATTCAACGTTGACTCGGCCAACTGCATGCCAAGAACTGCGTAGCAAACGCAGAACAGCCATACAGCACATGCTAGCTAAGGCCTGATCAAGATCTGAATCAACAAGCCCGAACACCGTCAGACACCCACCTGCCGGGTTGGTATGCGTAGCTTTAAGGGAACCCAGGCACAGAGTAGAACCCTGGAGTCAGCTATGATTCCATGACTAGCTAGCAACACAGCGACCACCAGTGGGCTGCAATCTCCTAACAAGGACCTCTGATTAGGTGTTCTAAATATGCATACCAGTTGTCCCTGTACACTGATTCACATATCAACTAAGACCTGTCTGTCAAAATCAACTTTTTGAAATGTTAATATAACGGTCCAAGATTGGTGAAAGTCACCACCCATTCAACTGTAAATCTGTAAATTTTGGTTTGAAATCTACTAGTGGCCTAATTTGACCTTGTTCCTTTGAGAATCACCACCATTTTAAGAAGAAGTGCTGCCCTTGGGGAGCTTGATCTGGAGTTTATAGCGAGCACTAGAGACTTGGGCTGGAGAGTGCTTCCTGTGTGCCTTTGGCTATGCTCGTGTCACTGTCAGCAATGTGGAGTGTACTCCACCGGGCAGGAGTGAAGGTGTGAAGGTACTGGACTGTAATGGAGTAAGACTGCTGGCGAAGCAGGCACTGGGCTGAACATACCAGTACCAGTATGGGTGCCCAGAGGAGTCATAGAGATGGGTGGCGTCGGGTGAGAGGACTCTGCCCCATTTCAGCAAATACAGACATGGGGTGGAGGAACTTAAAAGTCAAGTGTTTGGGAGCTCTGTTTGGGAGTTTAGGAGAAGGTCAAGGGGATTGGGAGAGCAACCCCCTGGAGTGTATTTCAGGCAAATTAAAGACAAGAAGAAAAAAAAAAACAATAACAATAAAAAAACAAAACAAAACACAAATATAAAAAAACAACAAACCCAAGAGCCAGGATTCAGACGCTGTAAAACTAGCTTCCAGTCTGAAGGCATTAAGTTCATATAGCACTGTGGTGTAGTCTGACTAACATCAGAGGAGAACAAAGAGCAGGCGTAGAGAACTATCAAAAGCACTGCTGAGCACCGACGGTTCCTAAACCGTCCACTCAGGAGAATCATCCTAAGCGCCATCCCAAGAACCGTGAAACTCTATTGTAATATTGAAATACAGTATTGAGAGGTGACCTAGGAGTACCAAGAGTACCAGTTAAACATTGTAAAAAGTACACAGAAGTAATTTGAAGTACTGTTGTTGAGTATTGAGTGAAGGCTATGGAAGTAAGAATGTGTTGTGTGGTTGAGTATCGTGTTGAGACTACAGAGCTACAGATGTGAAGTGCTAGAAAACCTAAAGGTCGGTTCTGTACAGAGTCCAAATGGAAAGTGCTGAGGAAAAGAGGTGCCATTAGGGCCTCTCACATTCTGAGGGCGGTTCTAAGAGCATTCTGAACATAGTACCATGAACTGGAGGGTGGAGCAATGAATTGGCTAAACCCCAAGTCTCCCTTGCAACCTTGAACTTGCGGAGATTCAGCTGGCATGAATCTGCTAATATGGAAGCTTATCTGTGTCAGATAAGCGACACATAAAAATTAATTTGAGAGTTCAGGGCTTAGGGTTTAGGAAGGGTATTCAGATTCAGCCATCACTGAGTGGACTAATGTTTCGTACCCTTCAGAGAGCCTCTCTTTGTTTTGAAGTACCTGATGTACGCTTGCAGGCTAGCTAACGCTAACGGTAATCCAGCACACAGTGAGAGCATATCAGGCCTAAGGGAACCTGAGGGATCCAGACTATGATAACAGCGTTAATGGAGAAAGTATTTGGGTGTGTGTGAGGTGGGCAGAGACTGAATCCTAGTCACAGAGTTCAGTTAAGGCAACTGGACTTCTTTTTGAGCTTGAAAACATTTCACTTTCCATCCAGAAAGCTTGGAAAGTGAAACGTTTTCAAGCTCAAAAAGAAGTCTAGTTGCCTTAACTGAACTCTAAGACTAGGATTCAGTCTCTGCCCACTACCACAACATGAATGAATTGGAATCTTCACAGACAGAATGAATCCCAATGGCAAACAAACCCTGAATCCTTGACGGGTTCATGGAAATCGGCCAATCATGATCCTCCTTTGCAAATGTGATTCAGCCACAAAGTAAGAAAGGGAAAGGCAGCAAAAGAGAAGAGATGTGTGTATATATGTGTGTGTATGTTTTTCTGTACTGTGTGTGTGTGTGTGTGTGTGTGTGAGAATGGAGTTTGGGTGGTTAATGTATGAAAAAGAGGCAAAAACGGTGCTCTACAGACACACTAGCTTTTAGTGCAAGGTGTGTATGTGTTGGTGCAGGAGAAGGGCTTTACAGTGGACGTTGTTAACAGGCGTTGAGGCTGCAGGTGGAATCTGCTTCTCTGTCTGAGCAGCAGACGCGTACCGATGTGTCTCTGAACAGTCTTTGAACAGGTGACACAAACAGACTGGCTGAATCCCAGTGTTCCTCTGAGTCCTAAACCATGATCCCTAAAAGACTTGAAATGGACTTCAAATGATAAGCCGCAAGTAACCAACCAGCTATTGTATTAGCGGTCGACACTGAGATTCAGGAAGTGTGTGCGTGGTAAGGAACCATTCCAGAAGGGGAGAGGAACAAGAGGAGACAGCTTCACAGGTCACCAGAACAGTCTGGTGGCCCTAGCAGGGTTGAGAACTTTCACTGAGGTGAACGACCGCAGTCCGCAGTAGTCGTGCGTTTACAGTTAACGTGCACAGACAGCTGCGATTAACGAACACAGACTGCACATGTGTCTGCGGTCAGACAGACTCATGCTGAAACATGTCGCAGGCATATTTATGTCCAGGTCAAGCAAGTCAAAAAGAGAAGAAGTGTAGAAGTGATTGCAAGAGAAAAGACCCACATTCCTAAAACAAGGCACCCGTTCAAGAGTGAAAAAGTGAGAAAAGGGCTCAGAGGGTGGTGGTGGGGGTGGGGGGGGGGGCGCAGGGGTGGAGTGAGGGGGACTGATAGGGATTTGAGGCTAACAGTGCGAAAAAACTGAAACCCTGACAGCACGTGAAAGGACACTGACTGGTTGCTAGGAAACCTAAGTCCAGCAGATTTGTTGGGTTGCTGGGTTGTTTACAGCATTGTGAGATATACGACAGTAAGAGCAATCTAAAAAGAAAGAGTGTGTGTGAAAGTTGTTTGTATATGTTTATGCATGTGTATGTATGTATGTGTGTATGTATGTATGTATGTATGCCTGTGTTTCTATCCAGTCTTTGTTATGTTACTGACAGTATCTGTGTGTGAATGTATTGTAGAGTAATGTAATCTATTGTACATGTTACGTACCAGAGAAGCAAGTGCTGTACATTGATGTATTATTGTACTAATGTATGTACCATTGGTGTATATGTGTGTGTTTGTGTGTGTGAGAGATGCTGTGCAAAAGCATAGGCGTAAGCTGAACTACACAAGTGGGAGTTTTCATCCATACCCTGTGGTTTGTGTTCGTTTGTGTGTTTGTTTTGTTTTTTTGAAAGACAGTGTATATGTGTGTGTGTGTGTGTGTGTGTGTGTGTGTGTGTGTTTAGCAGCGTGGTGAGGCCCCAGCTGAGCTCTGGGTCTGGCGATACATTCTGGGTTGGGTCCGGACCACATCAATCCCGTCGATTCCGAAACACACGCGGCACAGAACGGAACCCCACCGGATCTCCTCAGAATTTGACTCTCTGAAATCCGTCCTCCTTCTTGTCGACGACACGTGAAAAAAAAAAAAAAGAGTCAAATACAAAGTCGAAACATCAACAGTTTCTAAGTCGAATCATCGACAGTCTGCTTGGGCTTGCAAGCCCAATGGGAAATTAAGGTGCAATGTTTTCAGAATTTAAACAAAAACACAAACAAAACATCGAAACAACAAACAAACAAAACAACAAACAAACAAAAAAGCTCTGCCCCAATTCTTTGCCATCTTGCCAAGACAAAGACACCTGGGCGGGGCCTGGTCCTCTGCAGACACTCCCATTTATTCCTCTCTGGTCCAATAAGGAGGCTGGCAGAGGTAGGGGCGGAGCTGACAGACACTTGGGGGTGGTAGCTGATAGGCTGAAAGGGGGTTCTAGTGAACAAAGATGTGTCTTAGTAGGTCCTCAGCAGCGGGTCTCTGCTTGGTCTCCACAAAGATGCGCTTGAGGAAGTCTCTGCAGTGGTCTGACACGTGCGCCGGCAGCGCTGGGTTGGTCGGCTGGGTGGCGATCTTAAAGATGGCCGCCATTGCCTCGAACTCCGCCCACGGGGGCCGTTCTGTCAACATCTCCACTACTGTGCAGCCCACACTCCTGTTGGCATGGAAACAGCAGAGGGGTCAAAGATCAGTTGGAAAAATTATACATCAATAACACATAGAAAGGTTGCATCTACTGAACAGGAAGAGAGCTCATTAAAAGAGAGTAGGAATGTGGAGCGAGACACTTAATGATGAGCCACTTCCTGGAAAAACGATGCAAGTGGGTTCACTAATCCCTCTTTAAGTAGTGCTGAGGAATGTTCTATAACACTGAGGTCATAGCTAAACACCAGAATATCTCAGAATATTAAAGCTATAATTTTCTTGGAACAATGGATGTACATTTCAGACACGGTATCATGATCTCCAAAACCTCCAGCCAATTTAAATAAAAAGTTGTCACAGTATGACTATCCACTCTTTAAAATGTCACTTTAATTCAGGTGTACACCGAGCTTATTTCAGTGTACAATACAAGAGAAGTAAACAGAGGAGTAAACAGGTTCTAATACGATCAACTACTAGCTAGCACTGACTAGCACTTCCACTAATCTACAATGACCACAACGAAACCTAATGTAGATCAGAACTGATTCTAGCTTTTCTCCTATTGGAATGAACTACAATGAACAATCTATTTAACTGAATAACTATATATCTATCAATCTATCATCCTTGGGTTTTTAACAAACAAATTACCACAAATGTACTTTCCCAAAAGAACTGTTGGTAATGTCAGTTACAGTTATGACGTATTAACAACTAAAAATGTTCATTATTTCTTTTATACAGGACTACTGAGAGATCTCTGATGTTTAGTTTTGGAGCGTTCTCATCCCTCACCAGATGTCAGCTTTCCGCCCGTATCCCTCGCCACTGATGACCTCAGGACTCATCCAGTATGGCGTTCCCGTCACCGATTTGATGCCCGTCCCCGAGAGGCAGATCGTCTGGAGACGCCGGCTCGCGCCAAAGTCCCCCAGCTTAACGTTTCCAGCAGAATCCCGCAGGATGTTAGCCCCTGTAGTGAAAGAAAGAAAAGAAAGAACGACAAACTGTGTCATTTAGCAATTAGCAAATACAACATCCACTGACTATGAAGCTGGCTGCAGTCACCTGCCATCAGCAAAGCATTCTGGGAAAAATGCCCTTACGTGTTCCCATCCAATTAGTTACTTTTAGCATTTTCAAACCAAAATACAATGTTAGCTGCAGCTAGCGTGATGAAGTCTAATAATATAATAATGATGTCTAATTCCCCTAATGTCTTCAGTGAGTGAGTATTAGTACCTCATGTGTTTATTATTATGTTTACCGCTACATGACAAGCTATACAGCTTATAAAACAAGAACAGAAAACTTAACACAAAAGCCTTTTACGGTTGACATTTCAATAGTTTTGTGAAGTCCGTAGATAAACCAATAGTTTGCGACATAACTGAAAACATTCTTTTAAATACAGCTGATCTTCACTTTCAAAGACATTCTACTGCGATAGGAGATTGATCACCACTCAGGAAATGACAAGTACAAAAAAAAAAAACACTTTGCCACTGACAATGACCATTATATTTTTACAGCAGCCACTGTACAGAAATAAGATAATGATTTCCGACCATTACAAAAAGGGCCTGTTCAAAAGAAAATGGAGCATCCATCTGAAAAAGTCATATTATTAACCGTACAATAAACTATAATGACAGATAGAATATAATGGGTATAATGAAAATCCTATTGATATTGAGTGATTTCAGGGTTAGTGCCGGGTCACCTTTGATGTCTCTGTGGACGATCATGTTGCTGTGCAGGTAGGAGACGCCCTCCAGTATCTGACGAGTGTATTTACGGGTCACGTTTTCCGTCAGCGCACCATACGACTTCAGCTGGTCCTTTATAGAACCCTGAGAACAACAACAAAGAACTTTACCTTAGTAACAAGAACATTCTAATAAGCATGTGTGTGTGTGTGTGTGTGTGTGTGTGTGTGTGTGTGTGTGTGTGTGTGTGTGAATGTGTGTGCGCGCATGCTCAAACATGAAACAAGATGGAGAGTGTAACTGAGTGCGTGTGTATACGTGTGCAAACAGACATTTACCCGGTGAGGATAGAGAGTGTCCTCTCGTGTGTGTGTGTGTGTGTGTGTGTGTGTGTGTGTGTACACGTGTGTGCGTGTTTGCTCACCCCTGGCATATACTCCATGAAGATGGAGAGTGTCCTCTCGTGTGTGTCCCGTAAGCAGCCGTAGTACTGGACAATCCTCTCATGGAAGAGATTCTTCAGGAGCTGGATCTCCCACTCCAGAGCGCTCACCTCCTGAACACACACACACACACACACACACAAATTCAAATTCACACACAAAAACAGCACGAGCATGTACAACATATTCAGATTATTCAGATACTAACACGTTTAGAAGATTATAAGCATGAATCCATGCATGTACACACCAAAAATCACACACACACACACACACACACACACACACACACGAAATGCATTGTGTGTGTGTGTGTGTGTGTGTGTGTGTTTGTGTGTGATCTGAAACACATATACACACACACACACACACACACACACACACACACACACACAC